>BMAW01072179.1:193484-238586 GCA_019974015.1 Nephila pilipes | reverse complement strand
TATATATATATATATATATATATATATATATATATATTCTAATTTATGCATTTGAAAAAAACTATTTTTAAACATTTTAGTTCGTTTTGAAATAAAAGCTTAGGTAAATTTCTTTACTTTTATTTATTTAATTATTTTAGAGGGGAAATTTGAGATTAAAAAACAATATATATAGGTGGGTGTAAAAATTAGATGTGTTAAGGGAAAGGCTCCTAGACATATCTTTATTTTTATGGAAATCCTATAAATAAAAAGTGCACATCAAACTATATTAATGTAGTAACAATTATTACCTGTCTTATCATAAATATTGCTGATTATTGCCATTATAAACTGTTTTTAAATTATTATTTAAGAAATCTATTTCATAAGAATTGGTATTAGTTTAAATCAGATTTTCATATGAGAGAGGTATTAAAAGAATTGATTAAAATAATGACAAATATCCCAGGTACCTAATCAATATAACAATAATAAATTCGATCTTGTAATTTTTAATAGAAATTTTTAAATCTCTAATCTTAGTACTTTTACGTACCTTAAATTTCAAACCCTTTAATTCTTTATTAATATAAAATTAATATACTTAAAAGGTTCAATAGGTAAATTATACTTAATTGCAAACTCAGTTTAAAAAAATTGCAAGCGTCTTCATTATTTTTTTAAATGAAATAATATTGTTAGAAGTAATAATACCGAAGTCAGTACCTTTTTTCATAATGTCTCTCAGATTTTTAGCCCAACAATATTTAGATTACCTTTAATCACAATTTGGTATTCTTCATTAACAAATTCTTTATCTTCCTTGCAATTATATTCATTATGAACCTGTAATCTAATATAATTATTATAGTTGTATAACATACTTCCCATATTTTTATTAAATTTAAAAGCTTTATTAATTTGATTATATTATTCATAAGCCTTAAGTTTTTATACTTAGTAAGAATATTGTTCAAATTTATTTCGTCTAAAAGATTTATTCAGGATTCTTATGCAACATTATTCTATATTTTGACTATCATTATTTCAGGTATCAATTCTTGTTTAGCAAAATAATTACATATATCTTTAATAATATTCAGACTAGTACTATCCATTTGATTTACTTTAATTACAAAATCTTTAAAAAATTTAATTTCTCTCTCCTTACGTATAAATAAAAGTGTTTAATACTTTTAATATTGAAGTTCTTTTCAAATTTATCATTTAATATATGGATTTTTTTTTCTTCAATTGCCACCAAATGCAAACTTTTTCTCTTTCTATTTCTTCCCTTATATTCTCTTTTATTATTAACTTTATCTGAACTATTATGCTTCATGTGACAATGATTTCTATAAAATTATCTTTTGTTGTCATTTTGTTTAAATATTTGCGTAACACTTTTATTGAAAACTAAAGTATTAAGATCGCAGATGAATGTAGTATTATAAGCCCTAATATAATAATTTTTTTTTCACTATCTTAATAATAGTTTAACTCTACTTTTTTTTAACTTTATGAATATAAAATTGTCTAATTTGAATTTTATCGCAACTTTTTATATTCCTAAAATTATTAGTATTATGTCTATGTTTATTAATACGTATATTAATAATATTACTAGTTAGACCAATATATTTACAATCACATATTTGGCGTTTTAACAGAAACAAAAAAAATTTGGAATTTATATTAAATTTTACATTATTAATCATTTTACATGTTTTGCACATTTGTTATTACAAATATTGTGATTTAATTTATCAATTTTATTGTTATCACAGTATTCCATACTTTTTGTAAGCCATATAATCCTTATTATCTTGAAATTTACTATGTGTACAATACACTATTATTATATTATTACACTACTACATTAATATATATTATTATTTCTTACATAAACAATCACTGTTCCAAATAATCCTCGTTTCATAATTTCCATACTCTTGTTTATCAAACATTGTCATCAGTATAATACATTTAATGCTGTAACAGGCTTGAGATTGTTATGCTGAGTTATTCCAGAACTAATGGATCAAAAAACTACCACCATCAACATATATATATATATATATATATATATATCCTATAATTCTGCTTTTCTACTAATTTTGATTTCTTATATTTTTCAGTATCTCTATTTTTTTTTTTGTTGATAATTTTGGTAGTTATTAATTTATTTTTTCATTTAATTTACTTTCATTTGTAATTTGTATATCATGTTTTTCTTTTACAGTTAAATTTGAATATTTATTTCTATTCATTTTTTTTGTTTACAATTTTTTATTTGTTTATTTTTATGTATTGGTGTATATTTTTTGTTCAATGGCAGAATAAGGATTTCTTACATATATTGTTTCTTTAATTATTGAGATAACTTCCTAACTTGTACGAATATATGTATAATCGTCATATATTTCTACATGTTCTATTCATTTGTTTTCGTAGTTTCAACAATAGCTTAAGTGTTATTCGATAAAGAAATAGAAAAAGGAAACTTCTGTTCATGGAATGACAATAAGAACTAATTGATCCTTTTATCAACAATCAACATTTTCCCTTTATTTACCATCTATCTCCTAAAATGAATGACTCTTTGACAAGATCTTGCCACCTACTACTTAGACGCATTGCTGATATGAGCTTTAAATCATTAGAAAGATAAGATAAATGAATAAATAAATTGGCATCATATTCTACAATCTATTAAGATGGCGATTTTAGACAGCTAATAATAGCTTTAACAAATTTGTAATCGAATTATTTTTCTGGAAAAAAAAAAAAACTCTCCTGTTTCAAGTCATTATTTGTGACAAATTGGATATCCTCCGTTATTTTAATAATAGCTTTCTACATAAGTTGTGTTGACATATTCGTCATTTTTGAAATATGATTATTAAGGAAATATTTTTTTCGGTAAGATGACTGACAACGGATCACAACAAATGTAGTTTTTTAAGAGTTGTCACATTTCCCTGATGAATTCTACCAAATTTAAAGGTATAATCAACACAAACAAGGTCCTATTGATTAAATAATAATTGTTTTATAAACATTCGAAATTATTTCGACAATAACTTTCGATAAATCAATACATTTGGAATCGAAATGTTTTTTGATGCTGAAGAGAGGATTCATTATTTGAAAAATAGTTGATGAAAATCTTTGGCAGTTAAAGAGGCATCGTTGAATCACAGCGAAACCTTTTAAGCTTTTCGTAGGTAAATCGGAATTCTGAAATAGTAAAACTGAAATTCCCAGTAAAAAATAATTTAAAAACAATAACATATTCCAAACAATTATCTTTAAATTTACGAGTATTGTGCGAGTTGATTAAAATAAAAAGCTAAATTAAATTCTAAAAATATTCCATTACATATTCTTGAAAATATTACTCGGATTTTTCTTTCAAATTTATCTTGCTTTAATAATTGAAAGAAAACTTTTGACGCTAGAAATAATTTTTAAAAAAAAAATACTATTTAAGATGAATTTACTAATTTTCAATTACCGATTCAGTATTAAATATTAATTTGTATTCTGATGTTTAAATCAAATATAGTGCTTAAAAATTATAGTATTGTTTGATAGATAATTAAACAATTTTAACAATATTATAAGTTAAGCTCTTGAGCAATATATACACTGAAGTGCCGAAAGTCGTGTGATAACAATATGCAAATATCTAAATGGTAGGTGCATTGCATGATAAATGTATAAATGCACTGACATAACACTATCTTGGGTGTGTCGATTTTATATCTTGGAGTGTGTGGGAATATATTGATATTTCAAATATGCTGAGCATAGAGAACTCAAGTTGGATTTATGGTTTCTCTGAAAACAGAGGGGAATAAGAGATGAGATCGATTTGAATAGAGCAACTTCCAGCGAAATCAGAAGAAATTTCGTAATTAAGTGATATCTATTTTAACTGCATCGGTTTAAAGAAATATTCGAAATGATCAATATTTTATAAATATTCATTAAGCAACTGAAGGATAAGATGTGCAGAAGAATAGGGTTACACTTAATGAATAAAAACTATGCATAAATTTTTTGCCCTTCTAAAAATATTCCTTGAGATATAAAATGGACTGTCGGTAAGTTGAAATTTATGGCATTGAATTCTAGTAAAATGCGCTGTGCCAAACATAAAATCAAAATATTAGTGATAAAAATTGATATAACAAATTTCATTGATAAAATTTACTACTAAATAATTTTTTGGAAGTAATTTTTTTTATTTACCAAACAAATTAAGACAAAAGATACAAAACAAAATAAAATCGTTTAAAATTAAAGGGTTGTGGTAAAATCAATATCGTGTAAAAAGGGAAATGAATTTGATAACATAAAAGTTTTAAAATGTTTAAGACGAACAGAGTTAAAAACAGAGCATTCAGTTCAAATGTGTTTCCTTCTAAGAGAACAAACACATTGGTTACGCATAGGGATATTCTCCTCCAGAAAGAGATAATGATATTATAAAAAGATAATAAAAATGATATAGAGGTAGAGATAATGATATAAAATGGAATTAAGGGGACTTAGTACCTTTGCATCTTCGAAAATTCGATTTTTCAAATTTATTTTCAAAAAATAGTGTGGAATGTTAGGAGCATTTTAAAGTAAACCGTGTCAAAATCCGAAAACTATTACGCCCTGTGCAACAAAAAATGTAATTGTTAAAAGTGACTTTTTCCATTAAATGCAATGTAAACAAATCGCTTTTTCTCAATTTTGTTTTTCACTTTCCCACAGGATTAAAAAAAAATGCTTTGTATGTACATTTTTAAAATTTTACATGGGTGTTGCACTTGTAAGTCTTTGTTCTGTGAACCTCAGTTTTGTTAATGGGATGTTAGATTTTATTTTATAGCATGATACATGAAAAAAAGTTACTAGTTCCGAATTTTATAAGTTTCTTTAATTTTTAATTTTTTTTAAATGTGAGATAAATTTAAAATTTGAGGTTTGCAGAATGAGATCATTATTTAGCTTTAATTTAGTACTAAAATTGTAGTTCTACTGTACATCTTTCAAATGTTATCTTTTGCGTAACAGAAGGAAAGCTAATTTAATTTATTTCTTAAATTTTTGTACTATTATTTCATGTTGTTTAAGAAAATATATTAATTTAATCGTAAAACTGAATCCAATACTTCAAACTATACACTTTATTACACAAATTGGCAAAGTTTCATATTAAAATGAGCAAAATTGGTTGATGTATGATGAATCGCAAAAAGTGTGTCAAAATGTCCTATTTTGATTTCGAAAGGTACTAAGTCCCCTTAAATGAGTTTGGAAAACGTTTATGTCAGGAAAAAATAGTTTTGTAACAAATGTAAAGAGGTAAACGATAACGTCTCTAATAAATAACATATTTAGTGAGTTAATTTGAGAAAAGTTATAATTAAGAAAAAAAAATTTAACTCTAAAACCATCAATTTAATGGGCTTCAGATTTCATGTTTAAATATTCTGAACAAGCAGATATTATTCATTAGACATTGCTTATTGGTCTTTAATGATATCATATAGTGAATATATATTTCTACTCGATTTCTCTGGAACACTTATATTTTATTATTTCTAGAAATTATATGCCTATTTTTACGAAAATCCTCTAATTTGACGGATTAATTTATACATATCAACTATTGCCAAATAATAAAAATAAAATAACAATGAATAAGAAAAAGAAAAACCAAAAAGCAGATGACTGTTTAGAAATAAATATATGAGAAAACAAGCTTGAACTAGTTGTTTACTTCCTTAATCAGAGCAAACATAATTATATCACAAATAATCACCCATTGGGAAACTTTGCAGAGGAAGTAAATGATTTTCCAAAGTAAAGCTGCTATTATTATTTTATATATGTAACTGGTATGTAAGCCGAGAGTGTGCTTCCAAAATAGCGATTACTTGTAAAAAAAAGTATTAAAGACAGCAGTATATAAAAATCTATAGAATTTAAAGAAATAATTTACAAAAACAATTACGTTTTGATATGTCCACCAAAACAATCGGATTTCAATAAAAATAAGTATACAGTCAATTTCCATAAATATTCATTTAAAGTTTAACGTTTGAAGTAGTGTACTGTTATTAAATAGGATAAAATGGAAAGGGTCAGCTTTTATAAACAAAACTTATGCAAGCATGTAATGGGATAAACTTTATTTTGACTCAAGGATCAAAAGAATAAGAAGCTTTCAAAGCTCTGCAAAACTATATAAATGCAGAATGCGTACCCTATTTGAATGGTATTTCTTATGAGGATTTTTTTAAAGATCCTTTTTAGTCAAGCAAAAAGTCCTCTTTATTAAATTAACTTTTGCGTATAAACTAATTTAAATATTTAATTTTTTTTCTATCTTATTTTTTTAAATAGCCGAAGTTTAACTTGAAAAAATAGTTATTTATTATAAAAATTAATCAAATAAGGGTATGGATGAACTAATCCCGAAGGATGATTCAAGGAGTTAGATGAACTCCATATATACTAGAAATATTTTAAATATATATTTATAAAATTGGATGAAAAATATTTTTTGATTACGATTTCTTTTTTTCCCCTTTTGATACAATAAAACTGAGTATGGTACAATATGCAGCTGATCATTAACAGAATGTAAGAATAGACCTGAGCTAAAAATTTATAATGCGCTGCAATATCCCGTCATTCTGCGTTAGGAGAAATGACCAAGTAAATAATTCAGATAAACAAAAGAGAAAATATAGGTGAAAGCGCGGATACGAGAGAAACATTTCTTTAAAATGAAAAGCTCATTGAAAATTTTCAGCATTTCTCTATTTAATCGAAAATTCAAATGAGTAATGAAACTATGAAGTTAATTCTCACGTTCTTCTGAAATCCCCACTAGCAGGAGTTTCTTTACATATAATTAAAATGGATTTGGCATAATATAATTAGAAATAATCTCCTTAGATGTTCCACTTTATTATAAAAACTTGGATACTTTTACTAGCTTTTGCGCCTTGGCAAAATAAATTGTTTAATTCAATCGCCAAGTTAATCGATTTTAGTTAAATCTTAGTTTAGGGTACAAACACTCAAGCACAAATTTTTAAGAATTGCAATAGTCTGCTTGAATTAATACCAAACTCGTAATAGGAAAATAGTGTGTTTGGATTGTAAAATTCCAAGCAAGAATATCAGTGCCTGTTCACATATATACAATTCGTGTAACAGGCACTGATGCCCATCAAAATTATTGAAGCTTGGTCCTCACATTGACATATCGTGGATAAGGAGAGTGGATATCAGCTGTTGTGTTGACTTCGTAATCTGATTTTAAGATTACAAGAAATAATTTGCTGTGTTGAACAAGTGTTTTAGTCTAGAAGAAATAGGCAAATGGAAATGCTAAATAAATTAAAGTAAACAAATGGAACTCTTGTTTGCACAGCATATACAAGTTTATTAAAATAGAATATGTCTTCTAAGTTCGAAAATATAGCAATATTTTGCAAATGGGATTCATTAGTCTGTAATTAATACAGTTAAAAAGTCACAGATAAATCAATAACATAAAATAATGTACGCTATTACTTTTGAATGCCTCTTCTTTAGTCTTAGTTGATGTTACATGCCGGTTGTTTTAATAGAGACTTCTAGGCTTGCTTCTATTTATTTTCCTGATTTTCTTCGATATTTAAAAATCGACTGTTTTGTTTTGAATCAAATAAGTGTACGTTACTCTCTCTCATTCTTCTTTTATGCAAAGATAATTCATCGTGAGAATCTTGTACGAATAATGGATTTAAGGAAAAGGAATACAAACAAAGATGGTTCGCATATGTACAATCAGCTTTTTTAATAAATTTATCGCAACAATCTTGTATGAATAAAAGATTTAAGGAACAGGAATTAATGCAAAAATGGTTCAGGTGTATGTAATTCAGCCATTTTAATAAATACATCGAGAGAATCTAGTATGAATAATGGATTTTAAGGATCGGAAATTCATATACAAAGAGGGTTCACGTATATAAAATTCAGCGTTTTTAATAAATTCAACGTGAGAATCTTGTATGAACAATAGACTTAAGGCTCCCGTCTATCCGCCATTTTGATTTCATCAGCTTAACGTTAATATTCTAAGGAATTTCGACTCTAATTCCCACATCTACTATTCCACCTATTTGAATGTGTGCATCTGAAAGAGCAAAAAATAATGAATGCTTTGGAATTACTTTTTTCCTCCGATTCTTAAAAATATTTTTATTCTTATTTTAATGATTCATTTGTGAGTTTTCCGATCTTTAAAAATTATTTTAAAATACTTTTGTAAATCAGAGGGAAAAAGTAATTCCACAGAAAAATTTATTATTCTTTGCTCTTTCAGATGCACTTTATTGCATTCAAATAGGCGGAATAGTAAAGATGTGGGAATTAAAGTCGAAATTCCATAGAATTAACATTAAGGCTCCCGTCTACCCGCCATTTTGATTTCGTGGACGTAATGTTAATCCTATGGAATTCTGACTTAAATTCTCACATCTTTATTATTTGATCTATTTGAATGCAATAAAGTGCATCTGAGAGAGTAAAAAATAATGAATGCTTCTGTGGAATTACTTTTTTCCTAAGATTTTTAAAATTTTTTTTATTCTTATTTTAATTATTCGTTTTTGAGTTTTCCGGTCTTTAAAGAATATTTTTAAATATTTTTAAGAATCGGAGGAAAAAAGTAATTCCACAGAAGCATTCATTATTTTTTGCTCTTTCAGATGCACTTTATTGCATTCAAATAGATCAAATAATAAAGATGGGAGAATTAAAGTCAAAATTCCATAGGATTAACATTACGTCCACGAAATCAAAATGGCGGGTAGACGGGAGCCTTAAGCTGACGAAATCAAAATGGCGGGTAGACGAGAGCCTTTTGGGTTTCATACAGAATGGGTTACCGTGTATACAAATCAGCCTTCTCAATAAAATTCATCTTGAGTATCTTGTAGGAATAATAAACTTAATAAACGGAATATTGCTACCGGTTATTAAGTCTATTGGCGACACTTATAGTTTACAGCTCGTTACTCATGTGGGGATGAAACTGGTTTTAGCGAAAATGTGATCCGTCATCGAAGTTGTTCCGATAATTTTTTATATCAAAATGCGTTCATAGTAAATTTGTTTACTTTCGGTTTTTTCCAACTCAAAGATCCGCTACATGCAACGAATAAAAATCTCAGTTTTCCATCGCATTCAAACAATGACAGGTCTTGCTTTTCCCCTTCATACAGTACTTATGGTCTCTAATATATTTAGCAAGCCATTATTCTTCACAGTAATTTTTCGAGAGTTTTACGAAGCACGATCCCGCAAGTCAATGATTATATATGTTACAAATATTTGGCTAGCAATTAGAGGCCACCACGATCTTTAAAAGTATATAAGATATAATGATTTAAAGGATAGAAAATGATAATTAAATTATTTGAAATTTATTCCAGAAATTTTAAAAGTTATATTTAAAACGAATCACGTCATATTACGCATAGCATTTAAACTTGCGTGATTAGTTTTTAATAAGGAACTTTTTTTTTGTTTTCTAAATATTAATTCCCTAAGTTTTCATTTATAAAACATTTTGACTGATTACATACAACCTTCCAGTAAAAGAAGAAAAACTTAAGAGTAATATTTTAACATAAATATATTTTTAAAAATCCAAATTCTGTTCCCTACCTACATATGAATCCACATAATGCCTTAAAAAAACCAAATTGATTTCCAAACCTCATGTATTTCAGTCCAAACAATAGTAAAAATACATGTCAAGTCTTACCATTAGCAATCTGCGGTCTTTCCAATGGATCGTAGCCTCTTTCCATCAGCAGCAGTTTGAAACTGGTTTCCGATAAATGAACTCCATTGCTGCGAAAAGAAACAACATTTAAAGTAATTTTAAATAAATTTTAAGAATACTAAAAATTATAGAACTTTTACTTGCTGAAACTTTTAAGACAAAATATTAAAATAATCATTTCTAAACTAGTTTTTCTAGTTAATATGATACCGAAATAGGTGCTATTTGTTTAGAGTCGAATGGAAACGGACATGAAAATGATACATATATATAAAAAATTAACATGTCCTTTGTATTTTATTGAGTTTTTTAGATGTTCTCGAAATTCCTAAACATTCCTCCATTTCAAGAATTTTTCCATTTCAAGACAGCGAATATAAACATTTTATATTGGAAAAGCTTAAGAGTTAGATTTAAAAACACAGAACGGATGTCAAATGGCGAAAATGATTGGATCCTATGTCCCATGTCTTGACAAAAGATGCACCGAATTGGCAACTTTTTTTATTCTGTAGTCTTAATAGACCCTATTGACACAAATTGGTACCATTTTGTATTTCGTCGCAGAGACATATGCTAAAATATGATTTTGATAGCGAAAATTAGTTTCTTCGATTACCTTACTTTCCATTTTTTCAACTCGTGCGTATTTGTTCGTAGGAGATGCATTCGTAATAGTATTCCTTCTCGGTATGAAAAATAAATTTAATTCGCCATGATGGTGATAAATCCATACCTTAAATTTATAATTTGGGTTGAAACAGATGCCTTTACGGTAGCATACACATTCATCAGAAGAGATTGAAATTATTTCTTATTAATTGTTAATCCATGTTGTCAATATTCTCTATGATCAATGTCAGGCACTCAAAATTCCTTTTATAATCCCATTTTATAGATATTAATAGCGATGAGCATAGTCTTATCGTTTACCGGCCATTTTGATTTGGAAAACGTAATGTTAATCCTATGGAATTTCTATTACTTTCCTTTTTACTATTTCATCGATTTCAATGTAAAATGTGCATCCGAAAAAGCAGGAAAAAAAAAAATATTGAAGCTTTCTGTGTAATTATAGCTTTTCTCCGATTCTTAAATATATTTTAAAAAATATTTTTTAAATATATTTAAAATCCAAAAGAGGATCATTTAAAAAACAGTAAATATATTCTTAAAAATCGAAAGAAAAATATAATTCTGCAGAAACCTTAACTAATTTATGCTCTTTCAGATGCATTCTATTGCATTCAAAACGATAAAATAGTAAAGATTTGTGAACGGTAATCAAAATACCATAGGGTAAATATTACGGTCACAAAATCAAAATGACCGAAAGACAAGAGCCGTAAGGCTCCCGTCTACCCGCCATTTTGATTTTGCGGGAGTAATGTTAATCCTATGGAATTTCGAATTTAATTCTCACATCTTTATTATTCGACCTATTTGAATACAACAAAGTGCATCTGAAAGAGCATAAATTAATGAAGGTTTCTGCGGAAATACTTTTTCATCCGATTCTTAAAAATATTTTTACCCCTATTTTAATTATTCGCTTGCGAGTTTTTCAGTCTTTAAAAAAAATATTTCGAAACATTTTTAAAAATCGGAGGGAAAAAGTAATTCCGCAGAAGCGATCATTATTATTTTTTTTTCTCTTTCGGGTGCCCCTTAATTGCATTCAAATAGGTCGAATAGTAAAGATGGGAGAATTAAAGTCGAAATTCCATAGGATTAATATTACGTCCGCGAAATCAAAATGGCGGGTGGACGGGAGACTTAACAATGAACCAGTGACCTTTGTACGTGGATTCCTGGTTGCTTACTGTTTTCTAAAAACTTTGTATCTGTGCTTCAAACTTATTTCTAACTACAGAAAAGCATTTCAAACATTGAAATTTTGTTTTAATTTTTTTGAGATGATAAACTAATTTAATCTAATAGGTTACAAGTTCGTAGCAGTTGTCAATATAGCATTCATTGGGACATTCTTTCAATTCAATGGACATTCTTTGTTGCTGCATATCTCTGAATATTAAGATTTTAAGTATATTCCATTGTCTGTATAGTTTTGTACAGGCAAAAGCTGAACTACATAGTCAGATCAGTTTTAATTAAAGATTCATTTATAATTAATATGGAAAATATATTTAAAATTATTTTTTTGTAAATTTATAATAAAAAAGAATCCAATAGTAGTTCTATGTTTAATCGCCATTTTTATACTTTTTTTAACGTTGTATTAAAAATTAAAATTTTCTTTGTTAAGCTAAATATCTGAAGTTTCTTATTAAATATAATGGACAGATTTAAGCCATTAATATTACTTGAAATTAATATATTAAAATCACTTTTGCTTTATTTTATATGTAACCATTCAAATTTATTTATATTTTTATTTCAGATTCAATAATAAATCATTATTTTTTAATAAAAAATGCTTGACACATAAACTTGTTTTTGATATAATACGAAGAATTATTGTTTGATCCAAAAAGATGGGGGGGGAGAGGAGAAATACTTTAAACAGTATAAAAAATATCAAAAAAAGCACTCTCTCGCGCTAATTTTAACTTTTTTTAAATTCATTAAATTTTTATTTATTTTACGTAAATATTTTCACGAATGAAATCAACGATCAAAAAGCCGTAACATTTGAAGAAAGAAAAAGTGAAAAACGTAAAAAAAAAATCCATTTTTAAAAACTTGTTTTTCTTAGGAAAAACGATTCCTTAAACTAACATACGACTTTCAAAAGGGATAAATAATACTTTATATAAATTTTACCTTATATAAATTTTGAAAAACTCTGTTTTAAAAAAGACTTTATTTATATTTTATGGGAATTCTTTTTTAAATTAAATAAAAATGTTTTTTTCTCTTTCAGTGAGAACATTTAGTCTATATCTATCCAAACGAGTTCCCTGCTTTTAGTGAGTTACTGTCTCTTGTCTGTCATAAAAGAATCTACTTCCATTGACATTATTGCATGCATCTCTTGTCAATAAATTTCTTCGTATAGGCTTCCACTTCATTGCAGGAAATAAAACATCAATTGCGTAGAATCATGTACTATCCGGTAAAATTGTATCGTTGAAATTGCTGCAGACTTCGAACATATTTCTTTTATTATTATCTTACAGTGTCGCCTGTTTGGGGAGAAGAAATACCAGATCCTTCATGACCTACATATATTTTTGCTTCAGAATCGGCATTTTTTAGATCACAGGATTTTTTTTTATTTAAAAGTAAAATTCAGGAATGCCTTTTTTAATCTTTAGTTATAGAGTTAATTATAGCTTGTTGTTTCTAATTTTTATGTTAGTTAAATGGTATATTATTTCAGATAAATACCCTGATAACGTTTCAAATTGCCTTTCAGGTAGTGAAGGACTGCTTATAGAAAGAGAAGTTATTCGTAGTAAATATCATATTCTGTTTACTTGCATTGCTGACATGATTGATAGTAAACGTGTAGATTATTATCATAGGTAATCCCCGTGTAACATTGTTGTAATGTATTTCACAAATACGGGGGTGTCTTGAAAATGAAAGAACTTAAATTAAAAAAAAATGAATTAGGTATTATATTTTTGAAAAACTTTACAAATTCATATACGCACATCGTACACTATGCAGGGTTGTTCATATTGATTCCTCCGATTTCAAAACTCCATATTTTCAAAACTAAACGACACAAAATCATAAGTAGTACACAAATAAAAAGAAAAACTGTGAAAGTTTTACATTGTAAAAAACATATGGCCCTTATGTGTTTAATAAAACTGTTTCAAAACTTTCACAGTGCTACCTCGCAGTTGGATCGGTCCCAGTTGATTAGATGACTTGATATAACATAGCTAGGCACCTAAGTCAACTGATATTCGATTCCCATGTCTAATCACCTGGTTCCGCATTCGAATCGGTCCTTTGGGGTTTGTAAAATATAAAGTGTTTGCGTCACCATTACCCACAAATTTATATGAAGGAATATCCTACTGCTTTACAATCAATTACCACTGGTACTTTACAACATGTTTGGCAGGAATTTACATGCCGAATTGATATTATACGTGTAACGAAAGGAAGTTATATAGAACACTTATAAAACCAACTTCTATATTTTCCCTTTGCATTTATATATTACTTATCATACTGTATCGTTTATTTTTTGGAAAAAGGAATTTTGAAGTTTGAGGAATCCTTTTGAATAACACCCTGTATTTTGACGAAGTTGTCTTCCTTCCCAGTGCACTTTGGGAAGAGAAAAATGATCTTTTTTATACCTTTGTCAAAAAAAAAGTTTACCGCCGCCAATTATCTCCAATTACCAATTATCTCAATCTCATCGGTGATTTTTATATCGATAACTTGCCCTTTATACTTTAAGTTGGAGTGCCTTCCATAATTGCTAGTTCGGGATTCTTATTCTTGAATAGGTTTCGAGGAAGGGCGATAAAAGTATTTAAAGCCGGTAGATAGGAGGCACCTTCTTTTACCAGAATATCATCAGTTTCGTTAACATAGAGTTCTGTATGAGGCAAGTACAGTTCAAAAAGTACATTTCATATTGCTTCAAAAGGGGGGGGGGGGTTTGGGGAATTTCTAGAACAGAAACAGCACCCCTGTTTCCTACTTCAGTCGTTACTCAAATGTTGGAAGACACTGTCGCTATCGAGAAAATATCTAAATATCGCCAAATGTTTTGTGTTTAATAACGATAAAGGCCTCTTCAATAAGCTCGAATCTGAAAATCGAACACAAATATGGATTCTGAATCTGGGATTTACTAAAGAAAACAGAAGCTTCTTAAGGAAGACACCACTACCTCAGGCATTGCTTTTATCCCTGCTATTATCTCTATCAAATTCTAATTGCTGTATTCGAAATTTGAGAACCAGATAAACCATGGCAGAGGTTTGGACCTATTTTGTGTTCAATATCTATTGTTTGTATTTTTGTGTGTATTAAATGTATTTTATTTCATTAGTACTTTTGTGGTGTCTTAGTTTTATATGTATGTGGAATGATCCCGGTGCTATTCCCACACAATCAACCCAGTTTTCATCTGTTACGTGTAGGCAACATCCTTGTTTTGCAACGAACTGGGTTTGGCGGGAGACGCCATTAGTGTGTTAGTGTTAGTACACGAGCTCACAACACAGTATAGCTGCTGGCAGTCGTTAAAATAAGTTTAAAGTTTGTTAAAAAGTTTCTTATTTTTTTACACGCGACTACTGACCTTAACCAAATTTAATTATATTTAGAACCAAGATTAACAAATGCTGTTACACATTCAGTTCTTATTCCAATAAAATGTTTTCTTCTATTGGTCTCAGTGGCCACGGTAACTTTGTGGGTTCGAGCTACCTTTATGCCAATAAAGACCAGCCGTATAACGAGGCCTATGCACATTGAATTTGACGAAGCCTCTAATTCCTCCCGAAATTTGAAGAGGGGAGCGAGAGAACAGGTGTCGTCCTCGTTTTTTGACCGATGTTCAAAATTACGAGATCCGTCGCCATAATCTTCTACACTCATATATAACTTTGCTCCATACTCTTTCAAAGAAGTTAGTGCTTCTTATGTATATAGAGTAAATAATAAGTTTGGTATATTGTATTTAGTGTAAATAATGTTCCTTTGTATAAATATGCTAACCTTTCTTTTTTCCAGAATTAAATTTTTGGAGCATTAAATTAGAGATTCAAAATTTCTTTCTACATCTGTATAAGCGTTATAGTATTATGGACAGATTTTTGCCTCGTGTTTTAGATAGATCTGTAACACTGTTTATTTTTTTAATATTTATTTTGTGTTATTCTGCGTCTGTTTATATTTGTTATCCTATCTTCTAGAGCTGCACTCAATGTAAATAAATCATTTCGATTAAAATGATGTTTTTCAATTCTCCTCATGTTGCTGCTGTGATAGTTCATTTCCCGTGAGACCGATTAAATAGATCTAAACCCTTTGGGTGAGTTCTGTCCAACTAGGGTAATTGCCAATAACCTTCGTGTTGCCATTGTTCTCATAAATATGCTAATTGTAATATTCCGGATACGTTTTCGATTCCGATAGGAGTCAATAAAACTGTTGTATTTATCTTTAAGCTTTTCACCCCTAGTGTTTTATTGCTAGAACATGGTCACAGTTAACTTTTAAATTCTAAGATTTGAGAAAATTATTAAACTAATAAATATTTGTTTATTAGTTTAGTCTTTAGAATCAAAATTAAAGTGTATAAAATATTATTTATATTAAAATTATATAATTTTATAATACTTCATTAAAAATGTTAAAGAAAGATTTTTTATACTTAATGTAATGAATTTTCTGCTTCGATATTTCCTTTTGCTCTATATATTACTTATTAATGTCGCACTGGACGCAATAAGAAAGCTACTGGTGACGTACCTCGCAATTTTGAACTTCGTTCAAATGATGAGGACGACAAGCTGACATCTACTTCTAACTTCCACACCATGCCAACGGGAGGCTCAACAGATTTAACGTGAATCAACCCAGCTACACAGCAGGTTTTAGGTGGCATCAAGACTCGAACCCACGACTCGACGAAAACTGCTGACCACGAGACCGTGATCATAACCACTAAGCAACCGCTGCCACGGATTCAATCAAACATTTTCTTCAAAATTTATTGCCCTCAGGGACTTCTTGAGGTGAGTACAGGCATCACTCACACGAAGCACTAAAATGATTGTTTTCCCTTTCTATGGGGATTACTGTCTTTGTTAAACACGGGTAACACACCCCCGGGATACCCTAGAGATCCTTCTCTATGTTCAACCCTCCTTCTTGTCAACCTCTTTATCTTTTTTCTCCATTTTCTTAGAAGTCTAGTTCACAGTTACATCTTGTTTGGGGCATCATGGACATATCTGGCACTTGCGCTATTAAACTTTAATATCACTTACTCACTAAAAATTAATTAAAAAAAATTCTGATCTTGATAGGTTTTAGTTTTACGTACGATTGTTATTTTTTAAAAAAAAAATTGCATTTTTTTTTTAAATTTTTGAACTTTGGAAAAATTTATTTTTGCTATCCATTCTTTATTGCACATACATGTGCTTGAAAATATCTTTTAAGTTATTATAATCTGTCTTCCGTATAATCATTACTTACGTCATGTACTGACTTTCCGACTATGCTAGAGCAGATTCTTTTATACGAGTTCGAACTATTCTGCGAAAGTAAAATTTTAACGAAATGCTTACATTCTTGTATGAGTAGGAAAAAAAGATCGGCTTAAAAATATTTACAGTTTTTCAGTTCTACTTAGCCTTAGATTAAGAAATAAACTTATAACTCAGAATAAATTAAACGATATGTACCATTAAAAACAAATTTACATTATTGGTTAATATAAACTTAGCTAGGAAAAATATTAATATTCTTTCATAATCAAGCAAAATAATTCAAAGTGTTGTAACATTGGCATTTCTCGTAGCTTTTCCCTTAATTATCATATGGGGTTTCTTCGTGACTTATTATTCAAATTTCATGCTTCTTTCTAATCAAATGAAGCGTGATTATGCAACTTAAGTAAACTTTAGAAATGGAGTTAATAGATGTAATCAGGTACGACTAGTAGGAAGAGTGACATCTAATAGGATATAATCACGGACGACAAATAAAAAGAATGTCGGTAATAAAAAGAGTGCTCGTGTGAAGTGCGCTGGAATTTTTTCACGTGTCTACGCTATTTGATGATACTAGGGCCCAAAGTTGTCTGCTTGATTGATTGTTTGTAGGAGTTACTTGCATCATATTCCTGTAAGCGTACTCTTTGCTATAATATAAAAGTTGTTAGGTTCGTGACAAGAGACTTTAATTTGGATTAGAACATTCCCCTTATAAGAGAAATGATAAACTCTATTTTGAAACATAATTGACTATTTTAATTACTTTATCTGTACATATTTGAAATTCAGATTTGTAAACCAAGTAGCATTTAAGATGGCAGACGAGATGCATAATAGAATTGCATCGCAGTGTCAAACATTGAAAAGTTGAAAACGAATTTGCCAATGTAAATTTCGTTAAAGCTCTTTCGAGTGAAAATAAATTAACGAGTAATGAAATTATTTTTGATAAGGTTGTATCTAATTTTATAAATGTTTAAATAAAGCGACTGAATATTCAAAATAAGCCTTTAAGTCTTCATGAATATATCAGTATGTATGGAAATACAACGTCTCTCTGAAGGAAGAGATGAGAGACATTTAGGAGATTAAAATACAGTAGTACAGTTGAAATATAAGTAAATAGTAATTAACAGTATATCATGAACAGTCGACGGAAAAATAAGGCATATAAAATTACCTTAAATATATTGGTTGTTGCAATGTTTTTCAAGTCGTTGCACCCTGCTTAACTGCCCAATATACATTTTTCATTAAACTTATCTTTAAACGCTATCAACAGCAGCCAATTTTCTGATTTCGAGATATCTGTCAAAATGGCGCTCAATTCCTCCAGCGGTTTCAAAAGTTTCCCTCGTTTCGTGGAAAATGAGCCTATAAATATAACTTCTCACGCTGTAAGCAATTCTCGGATATACTAAAGATAAATATTGACAAATAAAGTCTCAGATCAAAATATTTTGTAGAGGGAAAAGTCGTATTGCATTCCCACGACAGCCTCCGAATGTTTTGCAAGATTTGAAAGTCGTAAGTTTTATTGTGGTACAGTCTTCCTCCATTTAGATAACAAGCATATAAAATAACAAACTCTTCATATCATTCTATATCTGTAACCTAATACTTCTTATCAAAGAATAAATATTGTAAATTATTTTTACTACGTATGAGAGATAAATATTTAAACATTTATTAATGATTTTTAAAACTTAGTAATGCATTTAAACAGAATTTACTTTGCTATGAATAAGAAACTGTCCCTTCTTGTACAATTTTAAATTTTTTTTCTTCAAATTCTTATACAAAGTAACAATGAAACCTGACAGCAAATATTTTGTTAAAGCTTTCTAACACAGTTACGTCTCGTGTTAATAAATTTTCCTCATAAAAATACAAACTATGTTTTCTTGCACAATTTTAAATATATATATCTTTTTTACCTAATTATTTCACTTTTAGAGCAGGAATTACGTCAGCCATGTTTGTTCATAGTATTCACGAGTTTCTTTGACCATAGCCAGTTTTCTTAGTTATTTTACGTTGTGGTCGGTTTAGCTTTGATGTATAATAATTTTGTTCCCTTATTCGAATTATATTATAAATCTTTTTAGATTTTTTTTCTTGGATTTATTGTTTGTTTACTTTTTAAATGATTCTGTAGTGAGTTCTTGCTTCTGTCGATGTCTGTTCAAATGTATCTTTGGTTTTATAAAATCATTTTTATTTAATATAACTGTTGATTGGGTACAGTTTGACCATTAATTTTGGAATAATACAGCATAATCGTCTGCAGCCTGTTGCAACATTAATTATATAAAACTGCAATTAATTCCTTTCTTTAATTTTTTTAATTTCTTTACCTATTGATATTTTTCATAGGTGTCATATTGACTTTTCGTTTAATTTACTTGCTTTGGGAAATTTACCAATAGTATAAAAATTGGGATTTTTATTTGTATTCATTTTTCTTTGTTTGTAGTGGTTTATTTCTATATTTATACGGATTGGTGTACTTGTTTTTTACTCAATGCTATAGAAAATATGATTTGTTTCCTGAACTTGTTTATAATTGTAACATTTAAGGTGCTTATTTACATTTAAATATATCTATATATATACATATATTTGTGAGTGTGTGAGTGCTTGCGTGTAAGAGAAATATCCTTTACCATAAGAATTACAAAAGCGTATTGCTTTCCACGCAAAAATCATTTTTTCCATTTCTGTAATACATTGTTCCAGAGAAAAGAAAAACTTTTATCTCCATTCTGCTTTTCAAATAAAAGAAGGAAGCAACACATATGATGTGAACAATATCATATTGCAACCAAGACAATGCTCTAAAAATAGTGTGTAATGTACATACATGGAAAATAAAATCTTTCAAATATTTTGAAAGGGGATATCAGTAAGCAAAATGGATTTGAAACAAGAAATGATCTATGTTATGTGCTGCAAAATAAATACAAAGGTCTGCAATATTTTATAAGAAAAGTAAGATTTCCTGTCATTTAAAATAAAAATAACAAAATTATGTGAGGTTAACATTTTCTTTCCATGCTAAAGAGAATTATAAAGAAAATTATTATTTTAAAACACTTTGTATTTACTTAAATCCAACGTTTTCTTATAATGAGATTTTCTTTAAGCTAAACACTCGTCACATTTTATTTTATTTTTAACTTTGTATCTTTATCTGATTAGAGAACTTTACCTTAGAGAACTTAAGTTATTTAAAACTTATTGTAACTAAACGGTATGAATATATACATATTTACACACTATTTTTTATGATTACATTAGCATATTTATGTTTATATGAATATATTATTTACCTTCTTTCATTTTCCCTCAGGTTGAATTTTTGACTTCTAGTATTTCTCCTGAATTTTTAATCTTATACTATGGTGTTATAATATAATTCACTGAAGTATTATTATTACTAAAGATGGATCCGTAATAACGATATAAACACACATTATTTCATTCCAAATTATGGAACAGTATGAATTATATTATCTCCCTTTTTGTTCTCAATTGTTGCTCTTCTCTTACTTTGCTGTGATTTAAATTGTTTTGAATCTTAAGCAGTATATAATGATTATTTAGAGTTATAGGCTGTAATTATTTAATATATGGTTTCATGTATTTAAGTAAATTTTTGGCTTATTTGCATTAGAATTTTGTACAATTGATAATGTTTGCAATTTGATTTTTGTACCAATTATAATGTTTGCAATTTGATTTTTGTACATTTGATAATGTTTGCAATTTGATTTTTGTACATTTGATAATGTTTGCAATTTGATTTTTGTACCATTGATAATGTTTGCAATTTGATTTTTGTACATTTGATAATGTTTGCATTGCAATTGGATTTTTGGTTACTTTTTCAGTTGTATAGTTTTACTTTTATTAAATTTTTGTTCTAAACGATTTTTAAAATGTGTTTTAGATTTTATAATCTATGCTTTATATGATCTTATTGCACACACACACAAATATATATATGTGTGTGTGTGTGTGTGTGTGTGTGTTGTGACGCCTAATAGTTGGTTAATACGAGGTAAACAGAAGGCGAATCCGAGGTACGTACTATTCTAGAAGGACATTGATACAATTACTCTATATTTGTATTAATATTTGGGCAATGATTCTTATTTTGAAAAGTTTGGAATCAACATTAATTTCTAAAATTCGTCCAGCCGAAAAATAAATGTTTTAATGGAAATCTAAGGTTTTACCTATTATACTATAAGAAAGAGGCATTGTAATAGTAATATTTTCATGGCCATCAAATTATTCCAAAAGGCTATGCTCTTATTGTTTTAATTTAAATTTTGTTGTAAGTTTATTATTAGAAAACATTTAACCTTTTAAATTTTAATTAGTGCACCGATAGTTAAATGACATAAGCAAACTAATTTTTTTTCTTATTATACTTAATTTTGACTTATTTTAGGAAACATAGTTTTAAAAGCTCTGCTCCATGTGTTGCACATAAAAGTTATCATTAGATATTACGGAATACATTTCAATTAGCGTTTTCAAGATGATTTTGTACCATACTTTTTATTTTATACTGCTGTTTGTAGAAAATGCAACACCATGAAAGAATCATCAGAATCAAATGAAATTTAATGCAGAAACGACTTGTACTGATACAAATAAATGATGAAATTTTCAAAACAAAAGAAACAAATTAAGCGTCCGAAATCAGTATTTGGTGCAGCCACCATGCGCTGCAATAAGTGCTGCTATACGACGTGGCATGGAGTCAAACAGATGTTGAATATCTGCTTGAGGAAGAGAATTCCATATCGCTTGTATGCGCAACCAAAGTTCGTCTTTGGAAACTGCAGGACGCGGATCACGAGCGAGACGCCGACCAACCATATCCCACACGTGCTCAATAGGCGACATATCCGGTGAATAAGCAGGCCAAGGAAGAAGTTGCATGCGTTGTGCTGAACAGAAGTCTCGAACAGTCCGCGCAACATGTGGGCGTGCATTATCCTGCTGAAAGATAGCTCCAGGGATGCCTTGAAGGAAAGGAACGACTTCGGGCTGTAGCACTTCACGGACGTACCTGTTGCTATTGAGATTACCCTCAATTCGTATCAAATTGGATCGTCCATGATACGAAATCGCACCCCAGACCATAACTCCGGGTGTTCGACCACTATGTCGTTCAATAATACACTCAGGAAGGCAGCGTTGACCGGCATAACGTCTAACACGAACACGGCCATCATGGGTCCACAAATTGAAGCGTGATTCATCTGAAAAGACAACTTGGTGCCAATCAGCTCGCCTGTCTCTGTGCTCAAGAGCCCACTGCCGACGCAGCCGTCGATGATTCGCCGTGAGGGGAATCCTGTATAAAGGCACCCTTGCACGCAATCCACGGCGCAGCAGCCGACGACGAATTGACGAAGCCGACAATTGTACACCTGTAGCAGTAGACCAACGTGCTGCCAGCTGCCTGGAGGAAGCTGTGCGATCATTCACCGCCATGCGGAGCAGGTGTCGATCATCGCGCTCTGACGTCACCTTCTGTCGTCCAGTGCCTGTTTTTCGAGTTGTTCGGTGCTCGTCGGTCCACTGCTTCCAAAATCGCATCACTGTGGAACTGTTCCGCTGCATACGAGCTGCTATTGCGCGATAGGAAAATCCTCCTTCTCGAAGGCCGATTATCCTCCCTCGTTCAAACTCCGTAAGTTGCTTGAATTTCTTATTCTTCCGTCGTGGAGGCATACTCAGGTCTCACTAAACGTTTGCCACTAACAAATAATCATAGACTTTTTTCAACGTCCCGCTACAGCACTTTATTTATATGCTTTCAGCATCAATTCAGAGGGCGCTGCGCGCGCCGCGCACCCGCGATGGCTCTGAAACTTTATTAATTTGCATAATATCCTATAATTGACATTTGCTGCGAATTTCATTTGATTCTGATGATTCCTTCATGGTGTTGCATTTTCTACAAACAGCAGTTTAGTTCGTATCAATAAATTTTTAATCTTTTGTTTGTTCGAAAAATGTCAGTGATTAGAAGCCTTTTGTTGCCAGTAAACATTCAGAAAAACTGCATAACATAACGTTCAGAAAACATATTATAATTTAAATCAAATAATATTTAAGGCAAAGATAATGATGAATTTTTTTTACAAATTATGACAGTAAGAACTACAACGCTTGAGGGAGAAATACCACAAACTGTGATGTTGGGCTCTTTCTCTTCACTGAACTCGGTGAGTTCTTGTATTTGTAATTGCAAAAATTCCTTTTCAACCAAATGAAACGTGATAATGTTACTTTGATATAAAGTAAAGAAATATAATGAAGTGAATTAGGGATGGTTAAAAAAAGAAAAAGTTTAATAGAAAGGAATGACAAGGAAGTCAGTCGATAATGACAGGCTGATAGATGTCTTCAAATTCGAGTGAATTATTGTAATTAATCCTTACAAGTAATTTTGTTTAAAAATGACTTTTTGTTAGAATAATAAGAGTAGAAATTGCTATAATCAAGTATAATCTCCCTCGATGCGAGGGAGTTGGTACGCTAAGATTTATTGTTTAATTGTAATCTAAGATTAAAGTAAATTAAAAGGGATTTTAGACAGAGAACGACCTTACATATTAGGAGAAGATAGTAAATAAATTGTGTTGTTATTTTTAACGTCTCTTCCATTGGAATTTGTTAACTTTTTGACTATTTAATTAAGTTTTTAGTTGACTGTGGAGTTTTAAAAAGCTAATAGAAGAAAGCTACTACAAACCTGGGATGAAAATTTTCAGCCAGTAGTACATTTTAATTCATTTTAAAAGTATTTGACATGTTTCATACTGCAAGCAATGCTAGTTCAAATATAAAACACACTATATATTCCTCTAGAGAACTTAAGTTCCTTAAATTCCTCAATTGGGTACTTATTCTTTTGAAAAGAATGATCTAAAAAGCTTAAAAAAACAGGATTACTGCTCCCTGTTACGATTTAAAAACATTTTGTTCCCTCATGAGAATTTTCCCAATACATTTAGTGTGTTTTAAAAAGCTAAGTAATGTTCTTTGCTCGGAATGTTCAAATAAATACTCTTTTTTTTTGGAGAAAAACTCTTATAACCTTTTGCTTTTATATTTATTTTTCCGATATATTTAGCATAAAGTTTTCAAGGAAAAGGCTGTAGTAATATGTATGATCTTAATATAAGAAAGCTATTCTCATTTTATTTTTCATCTCAAAATCTTTTCAGAGCTGTTACATGATCTTTACAGAGCTGTTATTTCTATTATATTAATAAATAATATTACTTCATATGTGTTAATATAAAGTTTCCTAATATTAATAGAACTATAATATTACATGCTATAATACTGAGTAACTAATTATATCGAGGGATTTGGTTTTGGGAGAGTAGAAAATCATTTACTCCATATAAAAATTCTCTTTCGATTTACTTTTTTATAAACAACTACACGTGTATTCTTTGTTTTTACGATTCTTTGTTTTTTACTTTGTTTTTACATGTTATATTTCGAATAAATAACTTATTTTATCAATTGTGAATTTCTTTCATACCTTGAAGTTGAAACAATGTATTACTTGAAGACTGATTACGATTAAAATGAATTAATTAACCAATCACTTAAAAAAAATTATCTTGATATGTCTTATATATATTTAAGCAGTCCTTATATTTTTGACTCAATAACTTTCTAAGGCAATAGTAATAATAAAGAAAATTATAATTCTAAGAAAAAAAATTTAATGTGCTTTTATTAAATAAAAAGATCAATGTTCACTTACTTTAGCAAATAATGTAACGTTATACGAAAGATAATTTAAGGCGATGGATAAAATTATTTTTTATTGTTTATTATAAATAATAATTTCTCTTTTATTCCAATATTCTAATTAACTTATCCTCCTATATGTAACAAGCAATAAGTTGTACCACGTATACATATGGTTGCAAGAAAGAAGTTCTTTTTTTTTCTCTAAAGATGAAAAATGTAACTAGAGATCATTCTTCAGAATAAATCATACACGGTCTCTCAAATTAATTTACTTTATTAAGTAAAATGAAGTTCTAGAAATGATTAATACCACTCTAAACCGAAATAATAACAGTAACCGCAACTTAAATAAGAAAGAAAAATATTCCTCTCAAGTATGTTCTGATTAGAATATTAATTAAAATGGAGGAAACTTTTTGAAATAGTAATGTATGTTTTTAGAAACGCGCGAGTCTACTTTTAAAAATTTATTTAAAACTTTAATTGATTTATTATTAATACTTACTTTATAATTAAAAATAATAACTTAATTAATAAATATTTTACTAATATATCACTGAGGGACTCAGATTATTCAGTCATTTTCTAAGACCTCAGAAAGTGTTTCATTTCTCTTTAAAGTAAAATTTAATTATTTCATAAATGCTATTCACTGTTAATTATTGAATTTAAAAATAGTTCAATGAAATTAATTTTTTAACAATTTTTTTGACAGTATGTTTGTTGATTTTTAGGAAAATTTTTAAATAATCGAAAATTAGAATAAAAACTAATTATACAGTTTCATTCACAAAAACTATGAAAAGTTTTGCAACTAATTCTACTTCATTATTTGTTATAGACATTTGTGTCTTAGAGTCAATAATTTGTCGTTACGTTAACAAGACATCAACTCCTTATCAGGTTTATATTCTACTCAATACAAATTTAGTACAACCCAAGAACATGAACTGTTAAGCTCAATTAATAAATATTCGAATTATTAAAGTTTGATTTAATAAATATGTTAAGAATTCACTGAGAAACTCGGATGGTTCGATCAATTTCTGTGATTAAAAAATGTTTAATTTCTGCTTAAAACCAAATGCATCATATTTCTATAATGCAATAATATATTATTTACTATAATGAATACTGAAATCAACAATTAATTGGAATTAATTCTAAATCACCTACTTCTGCTCAATTATTCGTTTCAGACATTTGTTATGTCTTTAGAGTTAATAATTTGTCGTTACGTTAACATGACATGAACTCAATATTAACATCGTATTTTACTCAATACTAATTTAGTACAACCAAGGTACATGAAATTTTTTTTAATTATCCATGAAAGGAAAATTTCATATCCTCTTTGTGCATCCTATCGATAAATCCGTGACAACCTGATAATATTAACTATGTCATCCCCTTCCCTTCAATTAATGGCTACAAAACACTAATCTGCTTTGGGTATTAAATTCCATGTTTGTGCGGCCACTCAAGCGTCGTCCTCTGAAATGATCACCCAGTTGGTCATCTAGCGTCTTCTTCATTGATCAGTTATTTACGGTAGCTGCCAAATCGATTATCTGCTAAATATCGATATACCGATTTTAAAAGTTTTAATAGCTTGTTACGCTATTTATTATTTAATTATAACCATTTCTCTTGAAATGGTTATAAAATAATGTTTCAAAATGAATTTTTAATTTGTGTATAACGTTAACTAGTCATAAAAAACGACATTTGAAGCATTTTGTATAAAGATAGTCACTTTTTATATGTTTCCGAAATGGTGCAAAATTGACTGATTGGATGTTTTTATTATCGAGGACTATTGGTGACAGACCTCGCAATTTTGAAACTCGGTCAAGTGACGAGGACAACCTCTGAGTTGTAATCCCTTCTCTAAACTTCCACATATCACCTGGGAAGAAGGGGGACATAGAAACCTGATAGATTTAACGTGCAACAGTTTTGCTACATGGTGGGTCTTTAGTGGCATCAGAACTCAAATCCCGAATTGAAAGAAATAACGTCAGCCACGAGCTTCGCGAACATGACCACACAGCTACCGCTTGGGATTAGTTTAGTTTTATTAACGTCGCACTAGAAGCAACACGAGGGCTATTGGTGACGGACCTCGTAATTTTGAACCTCTGTCAAGTGAAGAGGACGACATCTGAGCTGCCACCCTCCTCTCCTATTTTCCGCATCATGCTAACGGGATGACTTAAAGCCCCGACAGATTCAACGTGCATCACCACCGACTACACGGTGGGTCTTTAGTGGCATCAAGGCTCGAACCCATGATTCAACGAAAACTGCCGGCCGCGAGTCCGATGCCTTAATAACTAGGCTACCGCGTCCTTGCTGTCTCTTGAGAAAGAGGGTATTAGTTATGAGAAATATGAATAAAGTAACTTGTTGCAGTATTGTACATATCCCGAGAAATCGTCAGCATAACTGTTCCGATAGCTGAGACCATCTTCGCTTATTTTGGAGCAGATTCATCTGAACCGACCATCTCTTTGTTGTTGCTTGAGTTCTGATGTATAATGATTAATACCATAATGATGGTGACGACTCAACGAAAAATAACGACAGCAACTCGAAGCGGTACCAATCAAATCTTGATTTTGGCAAGAAAATGGCTGCCAATTAAAAGCTAACCAATAATCAGCGTCGAATTTTTCAGTATCGTTTAATAGATGACAACACACAATGATACCACCCACATGCCTTAGCAACGTCACCTGTCTTCAAAAACAGATACTTTTTGAATAAACTTTGTACATATTTGCTTATCTTTATTTGCACATTCAAGAGCTGGGTACATTGAAATTCTTCATATCGAAAATATCTGTATACAGAGAAATTCACGCACACATATACGCACATTTTCAAATCCCCATTAATTTTTTTTAAAAAGCATAATTTGCATTAATAATTAAGTAAGAGCGATCAATAACAAACAGCTGGTTTTTCATATATGTAAGTCATGTACTTACCTTCAGATACATCTTGCTAAATTTCTACTGCATTTATAACTTTAAAAAATGTGCCGAATACTTTTGAAACTAAGATTTTATAATCTGAATATAATTTGATTTCAAAAATTAATATCACTTATTATTATAAAAAAAAAAAATTTTGTACTTTTACAATTCAAATGTTCCGTAATTTTTATACAAATATTGTGTTATATCTAAATTTTGTGAGTGTGAATTAAAAAAAAATTACTTACAGTGTATAACAAAATTACTTAATTTTGTAATATGTAAAATATCAACACTATGGGAAAAGCAGATTTTAAGGAAAGTGTTCCAGAATCCTCAAAAAAATCACATTTTGTAAGAAAAGGGATTTGAGATATTTTTCTACGCAAAGGCACGTGTGTTCACAATTTAAAAACTCAATTGTTGAACGTTCTATTTATTAAAGTCTCATAAATAATGTGTGAAATTGGTGATTCATCCTCTACTTTTTTTTATCGAAAATTGAAAAACAAAATACACAATTTAAAGCGTTTTAGAGGGAATCACTGAAATCCTGGGATTAAGAATTAATTTGATAGCTTGTTTAATTCTAAAGTTCGTTGTAAACTCAGTCACACACAGGCTGTGTACAAAGAATTAAATTTTTGGTTAAAGTAAATATTTTCTTAACTAAATACACTTACAAGAATTATCAGCTAGAGATAAAGTATCTTAGTGAGCACAGTGCCCTAAAATGACTAAAATATCGAAAATATTTTTATTTCTTCTCATTGTAGGACTTTTCTCAATATGAAAAAAAAATAATTTCATAATCCTGCGTGCATTACTTTATGAACTGTTCAAATGTTCTTTAATATTGTATCAAATCTTTCCATTGTCCTTCAAATTTTTAAACTGCTTTTAATCAGCCTTTTATTTTTCATGATGGTCATGTGTTTAAAATTCTAAGGTTTTCTTTCTTTTTTTTTTTTTTTTTTTGTAAATAAAAGTAAATTTTTGTATTTTCTTTCGGTTCTTTCACATAATAAGTTTAATAATTCCGTGCAAGTGCTTAAGATAAAGATGAAAAATTATCTTTTACAAAATACACAATATTAGATTCATCTATTTTTCTGCTGTTTTCGTAGTATCTGATGGATAAAAAAAATTGTAAAACTACAAATAGCACTAGTACAACTAAACCTATGTAAGGAATTCTGATAAACACTTCTGAGGAATTGAGAAAAAAATTGTTTAAAAGTATCCGAATTAGGAATAGTATAAATTTTAAAATAATGAAAAAATTTGAGAATTTTTTAAAATCTTAAAGTTTTGAGTAATTGTTGGATTAAAAATGGATCATTTTCTTCTCTAAAAAATGCATAATTTACGTGTTCTGAATGTGAATTAAAAACATTTTCTTATAAAATTCTAATTTAAAAAAAAGAATGTTTCCCGTAGGACACTTAGTACTCTTAACAAAAGAAAAAATGAAGATACTACGTAGAATACAAGTTAATAACTCATGATGTTAGAATAAAGTCTAAGCCCAAGTCTAAATTCGTAAAACACAAATCTAAATCAGTCTAAAAGACGCGATAATTCTCTTTAATAAGTAGAGTCACTTAAGATATGAATTTTATCTTTCGACTAATGCGAATAAAACCAGATGAAAAATGCATTTCACTTCTGCTCTTTACATGTTTGTTTGAATAACTCAGAAAATGAGTGTGTGATTGCTGGCAACAAAATAATAGAGTAAAATCACTTACAGAATGAAGTAACCAACGAAAGTGGATCACAACAAATAAACGAATTTTTAAAGACGTTTTATGTAATCTAATTCTACTTCCTCGATGATGACCTGATTTTGCAATTCCTTTATTAGGAAGATATTTAATGGAATTAGTATACAAAACTTTCTAATATCTTACAATAAGTTTATCGCAGGTTTTAACACTGAACCATATGGCATTTGTGTGTGTCTGTGTGCATAGTTCTTTTACAATTATTTTACTGATCTATTTAATTCACTTAATGCACACACAAAAATAGCACCATAAAAAGCTACCAAAATCTTATTATTCATATCTTTGAAGTTACGCAGTTGCTTGTTATGTCAGAATAATTCTGCTGTTTGTTATTATTATGTCTGGGCTTTGCAAAATATGCTATTATCAAATTAATGACTTTGTCTATGCTTCTTTATCTTGTACAAATTATGACTGGTTTATAAAAAGCTATTTTCTAATTTAATGGGTCCAAAAAAATACGTTTCAGAAATTTATTTTATAAAAGCTTACACACACACACACACACACACACACACACACACACACATATGTATATATATATATATATATATATATATAATATATATATATCATATCTGATAACAATTAAGTTTTTAAAAGTTAATTTAGAATATTTCTAATTTATAGTGTTGTTTCGTGCATTAAATATTTATTTTAACTTCCGTGAAGCTTTCAAATCCATTAATTTTAATTCTATTTAGTTCATCACAGATAAACTACAAGCCTTTCTTATAGATAAATATTGAAACTCAAATTATTATTCTAATGTTTTCAACTTAAGCAGTGACATTTGTTTTATAAAAATTTTATAGAATTTAATATACTCCGAAAAATAAAAAATTCTGTTTTGGTTTCTTTTTCTCTTATAATAGAATATATTTGAGATATAGGCACGTATTTAAAATTCTATTAAAATAAGAAAACATTTATTAAGTAAGTTTTTTTTTTAGTTTAGCTTTTATTAACGTCGCATTAGAAGCAACACGAGGATTTGGCGACGGACCTCATAATTTTGAACCACGGTCAAGAGACGAGACCTGAGCTGGTACCCCCTCTCCTAACATCCACATCACGCCAATAGGAGGACTTTGGGCCCCGAACAGATTTAACGTGCATCAGCTCCGGTTACACGGCGGGTCTTTGGCGGCCAAGGATCATACCCGTGACTGAACGAAAACCGCCGGTTGCTAGTCCATGACCTTGACCACTTGGCTACGGTGGCCCATTTATTAAGTAAGAAAAATATACGGAAGAAACGCAGAATCTTAAGAATATTATAAACAAAATATGTTTTGATTGATTCAATTGATATATAATCCTACTATTTTTAACTGTCTGAGATAAACAGAGTGATGAAGATTTCAAATAACCTCTTCATGTAGGATCGAATGGGGTAGGTGCATCGAATATTTATAATTTTTTCCCTAAAACTCTGCAATGAATTTTGTATTGTTTTTGTAATGGATAAGAAATGGTTTTATAAAAAAAAAAAAAAAAAAAAAAAAAAAAAAAAAAAAAAAAAAAAAAATTTTAAAAAAAAAAAAGGTTAAAAAATTTTTTCTAGTTACACATTCATTAGTATTTAGTATCCTAGTAATCATCGAAAGTACATGATACTCCAAGACAACGATTTTTTTCTTCAATGCATGCGATTTTCATAAATATCCATTCAAGAAACTTTTCTTCAATGAAGTAATGCAGTAAAGTACTAAAAAGGCAACAGTATAATAAAAAATTGAAATTGTTTTCACGAAAACTCTCAGCTAGACACTGCTTATAATCCTACTAAAAAGGATTATCTCTGGCGTAAAAGAATAGTAACGAAGTCACTGTTTTGAACGTGAGGTGTTTACCCAACGTAACTGGTATTTCTCCCCAGGGACTTTTAACAACCTTCAATAAAAAAATATACTTCTCTTTCTCAGTTTTAACTTTATTTCTCTCTTGTTTTTGAGATCCTCACTTGTTTGCCGATTACTTCTGTTCGGAAAATAGATTTGCTTTCTATATGTTAAGTAACAAATGTCTAATGTTGTAGACGCTCTTACGTATTCTTATCATTCCCATGCCAAACGTTAGGTAAAATTATTGTAAAACTTCTTATTTACTCCTATCATTCACATTCCAAGATCTGGTAGAAAATGTGTAATGTTGTAGAAGTTCGTAGGTACTCCTATTATTTATACGCCAAGGTTTAGGTAAACATGTCTAATATTGTAAAGACGCTTATTTACTGCTATCATTCATATGCCAAAGGCTGGGTAAGATTGTCTAAGGATGTAAAAGTTCTAATATACTCTTCTCTTTCATATGCTGAATTTTGGATAATACTCTCTGATGTATAATTACTTTTGCTAAATATTGAAGATCGAGAATGATATGTAGCGAGAATATGTGTGGCGAGAGTTGATGAATGGAGGTAAAACTTTAAAACGGATACCACCTAATTAAGCTGAAGCATCTTTGAGTGTGAATGTGAATGTCTTGCCCAATGGCGTAAGAGCCGAACTGAGTCTTCTGTGCCACGTAAATGAGATACTAGGAAAGACCAAACAGGAAAAAATGTACAAGTCTTCAAATAGAAGAGCTGAAAAAGTTTCCAAGAATTGGGAAAAATATCTCTCAAAGACGGTAAAAGTCACCAAAGTGAAGGAACGGTTACCATTGTAGGGACATCACCCAACTGACTCCGAATCAGAAGGTATTAAAATCTCACACAAGGTTTATTATTGTCAAATGAATTGCAGGTTCTGTATAATAACAATACACGTAATATATCGATACAACCAATATCCTATAAGCCTTTTTATTAATAATTCATTAAAAAAATCTAATTGAAAAAAATCATCTGTCTCTTCCCTAAATATACCTTCAAATTACTCTTTTCCAGTATTCGAAGTCTAGAGCTTCGTGTGCAGCAATGTATGAGTCGAGAATAAGAATTCGAATTCGAATATAAACTGTAAAACGCAATAAAAGGGATTATTACACGATAAAAAAAAATTTCATATAAAATCTTCTCTTATCACAGTATAAAAAACAGATCGACAGACTCGGGTATTTTTGTCGTTCTCTAATCGAAAATCTAAATTTAGTTATTCTTCTCCAAAAGTTCTTAAATAGCATTTTGGCAAAGTTGGTTTCAAATCAAGCTTAAAAGTTGCAACTCTTTAAAGGGAAAAAATATCCTAAGGTATGAATATTCATATAATTTAGTTATGCTTGATTTTAAGGAAGAAATTTGCCTTGAAAAATAAGTTTGAGATTCAAATGGCTTAAGGATTCAATGCGCCAGCCATATTGAATTCCTATAGAATGCCTAATTTTATTCTCAAATCTGCACAGTGGCATTTATTGGGATTCAAAGATATAAATATGGGTAGGAGGGATTAAAAATTAAGTAAAGCTTCATTTTGTATTTATATTTTATTCGAATTGAGAAATTTTGTTATGTAATTTTAATGTGTGTGTATGATTTTTTTGTAAAATCTCGAATCTTTAAAAAGTAATTAAATGTACTGCGTAAATATTCGGAAGAACATTTCTTACTTTACATTCTGACGGACGAACGTTTCCATTTGCATTCTAATAAATACAACTCTCGATTTGAGAAGTTAATTACAAGCTTCATGGGATTAACATCGCGTTCCTGAATTCAAAATAGCTGGTATTCGGGAGCCTTAAAGCCCACGAGAGAACGACATGGAATGAATTAAATGATAGCGTAAGTCACAAAGAGGCCTCGAAGAAAGAATTGGCAGAGTACGGAAACACAGAACGGAAGTAGCATGGAATGTCATCAAGAACGGAATGAAAGAAAAGCGAATGTGGATTTAGTAAACGAAATTGCAGGGTAACGACCTACTCAGTGAATGGGCATGGGAACAGTCCCGGCGGTAAAAGAGAAAACTATCTACGTAAATCGGATTGCAAATCGATTATTTAGAGGCATTCCCAACCTATTTTAAGCAATATTTCATCATGTTATGTCTCTAAGAATGTGAGGAGCATGGCATAGCATTTACAGTTTCTTTTTATCTGACATCTTACGTATCTATAAATAGAACATTTTGCAACACATTATCGCGAATGGGAGCTTTTCAGTTCGTTATAAGTATTTCTTTTTTTTTTTTATCATGGAACATATTTTTAGAAAATCATCTCATAAAATAGTCAATGATTTCCTACTATTATCAATTTACATTTTTTTGCGTTTTGAGTTCAATTTCTTTGTAAAAAATTGGGGGTGGATTAAAGCAAACTCTATAAGCAAAACTAAATAATTTTCAATCTACCGATTAGTATATTATATTAACTTATATATATTAATACATAAAATCTGATAATACTTATCTGTTTATAAATGCCTTAAAAAATACCTTTCACTTTAAAAAACCCTTTTTTTTTCAATATTTTTGCATTGTATTAAACCGAATTAAGTTTTCAGGGTACACCGTACTTACGAGCAGTTTTTTTCCAACTGGATATTTATAAGAAAATTTTGCTCGTCCTATTTGAACATACATAAAATATGGATTCCAAAAAAACTTTTTTGTACAAACAATTATTTAAAATTTTAATTTTTTTAAAATATTTCAATATTTAAAAATTCCTACAATTTCTAGAAATTTTTATATTTTCGAGCAGATTTTTTTCTATTTTTAGAGGTATTTCTTACAATTCTATGCTATGATTTATTTTTACTTGTATTATTTATAGTTTTACAAACTTTTTTTCTATCAAACGCGACGAAAAAGTATAAAAATCCCAAAAAATACTGTTAATCTAAATCTTTATTCCTTGCACAGAATTATCAAACACAAGCAAAACAAACAGGACAACTTTCAAAATGTTATATTGATTATAAAAAAAGCCTTATCGTTTTAAGTACACAACTGTCATAAAAAAAGAAAAGTTGAAAAAGAGCAGTTTAAAATTTTGAAGTTCAATTAAATGATTGGAAACATTGTTAAAGAAGATTTAAATCACTTGCTGTACAAAGTAGCTAGAGCTGTGAAAATTTGCTTATACATATTTAAAACAAAGTAATAAAAATGTTTATGACACTTTGTTGATTTTTAGGGTACTGAGTACTCTAAAAAAATAAATTTGACATAGATGATCTGTATTAAATTTTAAATATTTTCAGTTTCAGAAGGAGATTCATTTTACACAGGAATGGTCCCAGTTATTAATTTACCTTTTATTCTCTATTCTCAACTCTCTTTGAAATTTAAGTGATTAGTTATCTCTAAAAGAGGACATATTTTCAGGATTTTATTGCTCACAGTAATTACAATATTGTGGGGAAAATAATAAAATTACCCACATATTACAAAGTAATTGTGAGGTAGCTGTCTTTGTCTCGTAGTCTTTAAACCATTTTCTTAGTTTCATTCTCATTTTAATGGATTTTCTTCTACTCACATTGTATGTCTGGGTCAAAACCTTAAAAGCCTTTTTCTCACATTTCAAAGCGCTCAGTTGAGCTGAAATTTTCTATGCATGATTGTTTTGGTTGACACAACGATAATTTAACAAAAATTAATTGCTTAAAACTAATTACAGAATTAAATTTTACTCCAAGTTTCTTGCCAAGTCACCAAATGGTAGCAAATCCGTCACCAAGGTGAAAGGGTCATTTCTTAAACTCTCTTTTGCTTACATCCATTTTGTTTTTTGACATCTCTGTTAATCAATCTTTCCCTTTATAAGAGAAGGGTAGCAGAGAAGCATCAAATCATGTTCGTAACATTGTTCAAGACAGGCGAATGTTTCTGAAAATGAATGTTACTGACTGGCGAATGTTACTTAAAATTTAAGGTATAAAAAAATATTAAGTTCTGCAAAGTGTGAAGTTTGAAAGAAAACCCTTTCTTAAGAAACTGGTTTTCTACCGGTGTTATTTATAGCCCTTCTTCCTTACACAGTGAAACCGAAATGTACCGGTAAATTTATTCAACCGTATGGAATGGTATTTTTAATGTTTGTTATCTTTTTTTGAAATTCAGCAAAAAAAGTAATAAAATAACTAAATATGTTCAATTGTAACCATCGCATTCGTTGAACTATGTGCATTAGGAAGTTGTATACAAATAATTCCAAACGAGCAAAAAATTGTTGGTGAAAATTGAACTCTCTCGTCTCTGAATATTATGCGACCGCGAGTTCTAAGGCCATGCCCGGTGTTGTTTCTGTCGATTCTATAAACCCTGATGCCACTTAAGATCCGCCGCGCAGCGGCCGGGGATGCATATGAAATCTGGTCATGGTCCCAAATCCTACCATTGAGGTGGTAGGCTATTTTGGTATGGAAGATGCCATCTTAGGTGCCGTCCTCATCACTTCAGTCATGTTTCCTCAAAGTAAGAAGCAAATAAACAATCAATCTTCTTAATATTGCATAAGGGATGACCGAAAAATAAGAATACTAAATTTCTAAGAAATCGAAACATTTATTCATTTAAGAAAAATTTATAAGCCCATATTCGTACATCAAAAAATATTTCTCGATGTAGTTGCCTTTTTTCTGTATGTCCTTTATGGGACAAAGTTGATTGATTGATTTATTTTTAAAGACATACTGGAAAGCAACTAGAGGGCTATTGGCGACGTGCCTCATAATTATGAACCTCAGTCAAGTGACGAGGACAACACCTGAGTGGATACCTCTCTCTCTCTCTTAACTTCCTCACAACGCCAACGGATGGACTTTGACCTGGAAGGATTTGACGTGCATCAGCCCCAGATACACGGCGGGTCTTTAGTGGCATCAAGGCTTGAATTCACAACACGACGAAAACCGTTAATCGCAAGGCCACCTGACTACCACAGCCATTGTGGGCCAATGAATTAGCTTTCTTATACCTTTGTATACCTTTTCTTATACCTTTCTTATACCTCCCACCGCCTATTTGGTCCAATGTTTTTTGGTACTCTGAATCTCGTTCTCAATCATAAACGAGTTTTCACCCATAAACGATTTCAAAGAAGTGAAAAAAAGAAAAACTGAAGAAACCAGATGAGGTGTATGAGAGAACGCGGATGATCATATTAAAACCCAATGAGTCCAAGATTTGCTTTGAGGCGTTGATGGTAGGGAACGTGCTTTGTCATGCTACAAGCACACGCTCTTCGTTGACACCTCCTTCTTTTGTTGTATAATTCTCCGTAATTTCTTAGGATTTCTCAGTACCACTCGGCATTAACTGCTTTCCTCTGAGACAAGCGTTCAATGAGGAAAAATTCCTTTACGATTCGAAAAGACCAAAGCTATGTTTTTTCCGAACCAAAACAACGGCTTTTAATTTTTTTCCCTACTTCTTCAAACTATCGACACTGCTCATACACTGCTGGCCAATAAATTTGGAACACCAAGAAGGAAAGATCTGACGAACGTCAAAATCACATGAAAGGAAGAAGAGGTTAGGATATGCAAAAGACTAGTATTTCAGCGCATTTATTCGACGCAGGAGGGAGAAATGACATCTGAAGCACTGTATAAAAGTTGCGTACTGTGTTTCTCATTCGGAAAGCGCTATGTAAGGTAGGAGTTTAAGCAGAATATCATGTTATATCTCGAATAAGAAGAAGAAATGCTTACCAGCAAGTATTGGAATTCGATAGAGGCAGGATAGTTGCCTATTGAGAACATGGATTATCGTTCCGCGATATCTCTCGTCGCAATGGTCAAAATACAACCAATGTCATGCGAATATGGAATCAAAGGATTGCTGAGGGTTATACTGAACGGCATGTAGGATCTCCATGTCCTCCTATGACTAATTCCCGAGAAGACGCACATATTGTGAAGTAGGCCCTGCAAAACCATACAGTCACATCACAGGCCTTTAATCAGGAAATGGGCATGTTTGCAGCAATCCCAGTAACAGCTCTACGCTGAGACGACATTTGCAGCAGTGTGGACTATCAGTACTACGACTATTACTTCGGCTTCTCTTGACAATGCAGCATGGAGAGAGACGGTGACTCTGGTGCGCCGAACGACAAAGTTGGATCGATTTTGTCTTTTCAGACGAGTTGTGGTTCTGCGTGTAGTTTTCTGATGGTCATATACATGTCTGGAGGCTCCGAGGAGACCGCTCGTAGCCTACTTGCATTCGATATCGTCATAGGAGCCTTGCACCTGGTGTGATAGTTTGGACTGACCTTCCTCGATACACAGGGTATTCGATTGCTGCCCTGGCCTGTATGGTCTCCAGATATTTCCCCTTTTGAAAACATCTGATATTGGGATAGTGAGAGACTGGACCGCCACCCCTATTCAGATAATACGGGTGATGAAGTGTGGTACAGACTTGAAGCAGAGTGGAATGAGTTGCCCGTTTTTGTCTTGTTCCAAACCCAGTTGGAATCCATGCCTAACCGAGTAAGGGCCGTTTTAGCTGCCAGGGGTGGCAGCTGTTTTTACTAATTTCGCAACCCTGTAAACCCCAATCTGTTTTCATTTTGTCTTCATGTTATACTGTTTACATACAATAAGTATATTTTTTGTATTTGCTTTCTTTCATGGTGTTACAATTTTAAAAGTCAGCAGTGTATATATAAAGTGTGGCTATTAATCAACGCGACTGACGCTGTAAAACATTCTATTTTAATTTCAAATATATTTATTATCATCTTCAATATACACTCCTCCTCTCTCTCTACAACGCACCAAGTGAATCTTCCATTGTTCGAAACAGTGCTGAAAATCTTCTTCTGTCAGCTTTCAGGACGTGTGCCGTTTCTCTTTCATAGCTTCTACGGACAAAAATCTAGTTTTTAATACAGATTTTTCCTTAGGAAACAAATAGAAGTCGCGTGGCGCAAGTTACAACGAATGAGGCGGAGGGTCTAACATTAGGATGCTGTACTTGGCTAGAAACCTCTTGACAGGTAGTGAGCAATGACTTATCTTTCCACATTTTGTGTTTTTTTTTTCTCTTTATCCTTTCACAGAGTTCTGCAAGAATGTAAAGATTGTAATGTTGATTTATAGTTTGACCTTCAGGAACCTAGTGAAGGTACACAATCCCATGAATATCGGGTAAAAACAATCATCACTGCTTAGAATTTTGATTTGTTCATTCGAGCTTTTTTAGTTCTCGGTGAAGATGGGCTCTTCCAATGCATGGATCAGAGCTTCCCTTAAACATCATAACTAAAACATCACTTTTTGTTATCATCCTTTCCTATAAGTTTGGGTTCATTTTCAATGGCATTCAAAAGGTCATAACAAACATATTTGTGAGCTTATTGTTGTTCAAGCGTGAGAAGTTTAGGCTCAATTTTGGCACTCACTTTTAGTATGTTAAAATTGTTACGTAAAATTTGCCGTATGGATTCTTTGTTAATTCCTACAGTCTCATATATATCACAAATATTTAACCGACGATCAGATCGAGCCAAAATATCAATTTTATCGATATTGTCATCCTTTTTAGACATAGAAAGGCGACCCGGGCGTTAATCCTATTCAACTACTTTTCTGCCATCTTCAAAACGCTTGAATCACTAACACCATGTGAATGCGATAAACATTCATTGTCATGCACTTCTTTCGACAAATTATAAGTTTCAGTAGCGGTTTTTTTCTAAGTTTTATGTGAAATTTTTCAACAATTCTTTGCTCACTCGTCATTTTTCCGGAGAAACAAACAAACAAACAACAACAAAAACTCTATGCAAACGAAGGCTACCGGCTGTACGAATTTGTTTATAGAAGCGAGAGGCAATGCATTCGAAAGAGAAGGCTTTACGTAAAATTTTCAAGTAAACTTCTGAGAATTCGTGAAAGCTTCGGAAAATCCACGAATAAAATACGTTATTTATTCTATAATATCATGCGAAAACACAAACATTGAGTCTTATGCAAACTATAAACATTGCTCAAAATTCTCAGTAATTTTATTTATTGGTAATTTTATTAAACATTACTCAGAATTAAAATTTAAAGTCATCGATACATTAACATCCATACTTTATCAATATTTAAATCATTGTTTTTAAAAATATTCAAACATTAAAACAAGTCTAAAATGTCGTTTAGATATATGTATAACTAAATTTTAAATACTTAAAATATATAAAGCAACAATTATATATAATTAAATTATGACATCCATTTTATTTGATTCCGGTAACTTGTTTTTATTAGACACAAAACAGAGCAAAGTCTGCCTACACAAATGATGGTTCTTCAGAGAAGTTTACCTAATTGTTTTCCTCCGATTGAATTTGTTTTCATTTCGATTCTTTATTCAGAATATTTCCTTCAGCGCAATCATTAAAAATAAGATTATGATTTGCTTATTTTAATAATCCATTCGCAGTTAATTTTTTTTTTTTTTTTTTTTTCATTTGTTCAATTTTGCTTCCTTAATCTTTTTACCTTTCTGTAAATAAATTGACCGTTTTATCATCAGTTTTGACGAAACTGCTTTGTGCATTTAAGTCTGGACTAATGGCATTTCGGAACAGAAGCACGCGTGAGAATATTATTGCGTCGCAGTTATGGCCTCTGGTTAATGGACCGCTATCGAATATATGGTGCTCCGTTCGTCCTTTAAACGTAATGCCTTCCGATACAAACACTTCGGTACCACCTCAAAGGTCTCTTTTCCTGGTGTTCATGGGATTAAAATCGTGTCCCTCCCTCCATATCAATTGGAGCAGAGAATCGTAACGCAGACTGAAACCAATCTCATCGGTAACCAGAACGTGACTCCACTAATGGGATGTCCAGTCTTTAATTTGTTGATACCACTCTAAGCGGTTCCACCGATAGGCTGTTGTTATTACTAAGCAATGTTCACAACGATGGGGAAACAGGCCAGCTTTATGCAGACGTCTGGACCCAGTAAGCCATAATTACTGTTGTCCAGTTGCCATAAGCAGCTGATGAATAATGTTACCGTTTTTACAGCTGAAAGTACCTGTTCTTTGGAAGGCTTTCCAAGCTCTTCAAACTAAACTTTTGCCAATTCTCAACTCTTGCGCAACACTGTCTACTCCCCTTTTCAAGCTTGCTGATCCTTCTACAACTAGAAAAGGCATTCTAATGGTTTTTTGTAGCTATTATTAAAGTAAGATTTCACTTTCATTCGCAAGGGGAACGTCTGAAAATGCGTTCTTTCTCCTTTTATTAAGTTGGCTTGGCACTGAACGCGTGTATTTCATGCGTATGCTTCCCGTGACTTCATCTTTGATGTTAAAGTGCTGATATTTGTAAATGGATATTTGTATATTTTACTGCACTGGTGGCAAAAAGACCTTTACAGCAATTTCATGATTGTATGTTAAAAAATACATTTGTTGATTCAACTCTTTTCACGCTTTAGTACTTTCCAATGTGTTTAGAGCAACAATTAAACTCCTTCACGTGCTTTACTCTTTAAGAGGTCTCAGGACCCTTAAACTTCAAAACTTTCGATTTTTTGAAAAACACATATGTTCGAGTCCCCTCTTTTTTCTTAAAATTTTAATGAATCATTCGAAGAGTTTAAAAACTAATTCAAAAACTTTATTAAAACTTCTAGAGTTTTTGAGAGAAAAAAAAACTAAGCCTTTTTTTTTAACTAGTTTCAATGTCGTTTTTCAATTTTAAATTCATTTTTTATACAAAGGTTTCAGTTCGCGCTTAGAATTTTTCAGAAACTATTAGGGAATTTAGTTTTAATTTTTTTTCCATATACATGTTCAAAATAAGTTTCTTTACGACTTATACATCCATTTTTGGACAACTTATAAACAGAAAAAAATTTCGCAGAAGAATTTTACTTGGATTTTTTTCATGAAATTTTGTAATTTTCTGAATAATTGTTTTGAAAAATATTTCGCTAAAGATTTTTAAAAGGTATGTATAACTTCAGAACTTCATACTATATTTTCAAATACCGAATAAATAATAATATTTTTGTAAATTGTGATCAATGTTGTACTTCAGAATCCTGAGCTCAGTAAAATATCAATTTTTATTATTTTGAAAAACTGTTCAATTTATATTTCTTTACAATATATGAAAATTTCCCTAAAATAATTTGAAAATATGAGAATTGATGTAAACATATATGAATATTATATGATATAAGTTTTAAATGTCTGCTTTGTTTCATTGGTAAGTTATGTTGATTTGAAGAAAAAAAAACATTTTTACACATGCATGGACAACAGTCAAGTGTCTTGAGACAAATTAAGTATCAATTTTTGCCAAGTGATATCAAACAGAGAGAGAATTAAAGTAGAGTTTTGAAGTTTTTCTATTAAGCAGCAAGACAAAAGAAATTTTTTAAGCGCTTCCAAAAATAAGCACCGATAAGAAGTCTGAATATTATATATATAATGCAGCATTTATATATTTCTCTGGACCCTGGAAAGTACTGCGTAATTCAACAAGTATCCCAATACAATGCACTCTTTCTTTCTCAACTGCTGGATGATTTCTCCTATAAATTTATTATTTTAGAAGTAGATTGTGATACTCCAACGGTATTGTAATATCATATTACAAATAACGAAAACAGATAAATAAGAATATGCTTTAAAATAGTTTCCTACATAATTCTAAAATAAAATCTGAAAATAATTTCCGAAATTCCTGATTGGAAAGTGAGTAAATATACTGTAAGTTTATGTTCGTAGAAAGAAAAATCTTAGATGACTTAAAAGCAAAGTAAAATACACAAAACGGTATTAAGAATAAAAATGAATAAATACAGACAGTTAAAAATAATAAGTTCGCAATAAATGATAATTTCTTGTCAACATAAATAACAAGAAAATGTAACACTTTAATCAATATATTTTATCACTTTAGTCATTTACTAATTTTGTGAGCATTTATATCTCATAAAAATTCATTAACTGAAAGTGTTCCGAGTTTCGAAACAATCGATGAAGTTGAATTATACGGAAATATACCAGTTAAACTATTTTTGTAAATACCTGTACTTATGTTTGATAAAATGGTTTGGTAGCAAATTTTTACATGAATATTGAGGGTATATATCATTTTAATGATAAAAAAATATATCTTTAAATGATAATTTTTCAATTTCAATCAATTAAAATTCAGTTACAAAATAAATTTTAAAGCGGTTCAGTTGGTCTACATTTTAAACTTGTTGATTTTACTTAGATGATAATGAAAATATCTGGCTTAGTTCTTAATTAATGTCGATCTAAGGCTTCACACGGAGGTTTCGTTACAAATTTTATGATTTAGAAACACAAGTGTTGATGTAATGTGATTATTTATTAACGTCTCACTGCAAAGCAACACGTGAGCTATTGGCGAAGGACCTCGTAATTTTGAACCTCGGTCAAGTGACGAGGACAACACTTGAGCTGGCACCTCTCTCTCCAACCTCAAGTATTGAAGATGATATCGAAACAGATAGGGTCATGAAAAAGGGGGCACTATTTATAATTTCCGTAATTCTCATCCCCATTAAAAATTATAATTATTGTTAATTGCTCAAATGGAGTGAAATTATGGTCTTAATGGATTAATAAAATTAATTAACACATTTAATTAACATCTAAAAAAGAAATTTTTCATTATAGATGCTGCTTTGCAGAATTAAACCGAGAATGCTCTAAAAGGCTGACATTTCGAATCTCATTTCAATCCAGTTATTATATCCAGAGTTTTACACACACCACACAACACACACACACACACATAAACCTGTTAAAATATTATGCATAAATCATTAATATGCAAAACATTTAACACTTTTTTCAGTTATAACAAACTAATATTCATTCGCTTCATTTTAGTTTTAGAACATTAAAAACTACTTTTAAATCTATATTATGATCAAAAATAAAAGAGGTTGCTCATAATACTTTTTCTTTTTTTTGCCAGATGCCGCATGATAATCAGATAGATAATTATAAATTAGTATACGAGTCCCCTTGACAAAATCAGAATTGAGATCGAGATTTCATACTGAATTTTTCTTACTTTGGAAAAAACACTTAAAATTTTGGATGTCAGCATTACTATATACGTAGAAAATTTAAATACCTAAAATATTCTGTACATAATAATTCAACATTGAAAATTGAATTTCTGATGTCATCCGCTGCTTATTATTTGAGTTATATAAACTCATTTCAAGTTCAATTTAAAAGGAGGTAGTAAAGAAAATCAAGCTTATTTTTATTCTATTCTTAGAATGATTCAGAATTTTATTCTATTCCTAGAATTTCCTTATATATATGAGGAAAAAGGATGATGATGCAAATTCTTCTGTTATAATCACGGCATTCATTCGTATGCATTTGACTTCACGAAAGTCGAACTAAATCACAAAGACGTCCAACTTCCCATTCATTGATTGCGGAGAAATGTTTATTGATAAACAAAGAACACACGTAAACGGCTCTCATGTGGCTATAGATTCTTTGCGGGCAATGACAATAAAAGAGTTTACGATGTTTCCAAATGTCAGAGCGTGGCTGGACTAAACAATTATTTGTGTACAGTTAATCGATTCCTTTCGTGAATGGACAATAAATGTTGTTTCGATAGAAATAAGCCAAACGGTAAGATTGAATAGTTGTAGGAGGTACAAGTATAAATCACATCTAAATCTAAAGAACTAAAAACCTTATAAAATTAATCGGTTCCTTGTTGTACTCTTAGCATTAGATCTGCATGTGTGAGAGAGAGAGTATGCACGTGTGCGTCCCTTTCCCATTTTAATTTTAAAGGCCGACCAAATGACCGACAATGTACTATTTGAGTTGTGTTTATTCAAGTTTCGCTCTAACAAAAAATACTCATCATTTAGAAATAATGGGTGCTCATGTTCTTTAAACCAAACTGGACTACAAATTCCTCACATAGGAGGTTTAGAAATTATGAAACTAAACTACCAATTCGTATGTCATTCTCCTCACTAGACTGTCATTCATAATTACGAAATCAATCACCATTAACACTTGTATAACTTTCTTAATGTGGAAACTTTATCCAAACCAAAGCAAGTAAAAAACATTCGAAATATGTTTGGCAATGTTTCAGACTTACAATTAAAAGCGTTTTGATACCGACTCAGATGTCCAAAAGTACATGAGATCCTAAATCCCTCCTTAGTCAGCATCTAATTTCTAATAAAATACTTAATTCATTCTAAATAAACAAAAAAATATCAGAAATATACGTAGTTAATTCTTAGAGTTTTCGGTAAAGCCTTATTAGGAATATTCACAATAATGTTTCCAGCATATGGAAAGAGTTTTAATACTAACTCCTTCAATTGATCGTGATTCAAAAGTGCGAGAGAATCATCTTTTTTACCGATCATATTATTTCAAGCAGAACGTTAATTCAAACCAAATAAATAAAAGAAACATTATCATAAAAATATATGGAATATGTTTCAAATTGATGATAAAATCTTAGCATAAATATGTATGGTAATGTTTCAAGTTGGTTTTGATACTAATTCAGGCACCGTAATCTTCAAATGACAGCGATTTAAAAATTACGAGATTCTTTGCCATTTGCTCTGGTG
>BMAW01072179.1:180177-193084 GCA_019974015.1 Nephila pilipes | reverse complement strand
TGTGTGTGTGTGTGTAACTTTAATTCAAATCAAGCAAAGCAAAACAGCAATGTTCAGAAATTTGCATACAAAGAATGAAGTATCTATCAAACAGCAAAACGTTGAGACATTTCGAAATACCAGCGTTTTATTGAATTTATATTCCTACAAATTTGTAGTACACTTTCAGGTGTACTATTCAGTTAAAGCAAATTAGTAACAGGAATTTTGAACAGTAATTTATTTCAAATGTCAATTACTGCCTGTCTCTTTTGAATGCTACAATATGAATATAGCAAGAAAATAGCTATTCATTTGTATTATATTTTACAGAAACGAAACGAAACATTTCCATACTTACACATCTGTTATTCGTATTCATAAATACAAGACTTGGTATTTATCTATTTACCTGTTCTATTATTAACTGATTCCGCTGAAACATAAGTCGATATTCGCTATTGTTTTACCATTAAAATCTTTACAAATTTAGCGTGATGTTCAAAGTCTGCGTGACTTCTTACAATTCTTTTTGCGTCAACACGCACATGAGACATGACGGAAACAGAATAATCAAATAGGTGTGGATAGCAGAAGCAGTCACTTGTTGAAAGTTTTGTGGTGGATTTCTAGTTCTGTGTTTTAGATACACGTTCTTCAGTACAATTACATTTGCTATCATATTGTGACATGTATTTTTAAAGATTTTACCTTCTTTTTCTTTTATAATTTGGGACTCAATTTGAAATTACTATATACTACTTTTACCAAAATGCGATGCTATTATTAAAGAAACGGGGAGTTGAAATTCCATTAAAAAAGACTTAAAATAATACATGCAAAGTCTTATTGATTAATGGGACAATTTGAAATTACTGGAATTCTTACTTCGAGTTATAAAAATGTTTCCATGTGATCGTTCGTAGTCACGGAATTTAAATGTATGTGACCTTTCACTTCTTACCTAATACGGTTGAAAACATTTGGATTCAGCTCAAAATTATGGTGACCTTGATTTCTGACTTCATTTTTCTATATCTCTCAGAGTTTATGAAAAAGAAAAAATTCTTTAGATTTTTCTTTCGATGAAAGATATAAAATAAAACACATAGATTCGACAGGAAATAAAATAAGCAAAAAGTACGACTGATAATATATTTATAAAATCTAAAAAACTATAAATCATAATATAAAAAGCATAAACATTAGTTTATGAGTGTGATGTGATTGTGATTATTTATTAATGTTGCACTGAGAAACAACACTAGAGCTATTGGCGATGGATCTTGAGTCTTCGATCTTTTTTTGGATTTTTTGATTTTGAGTCTGCGTCAAATGACGAGGATGACCTTGATCATGCACCTCCCTCTCTGAATTCTCCCACCACACCAGCGGGATGACTTGAGAAATTCAGGGTGCATAAACCCCGCTAGACTGAGGATCTTAAGTGGCATCAAGCATCGAAACCATCAATCGTGGCATCGAACCCACGACTTGACGAAACCAATACCAGCAGCAAGATTGCTACCATGACCACCAGGCTACCGCAGTCACATTAAATTATGAGAATGACATTTATTAAACAGAAAGTGGGGGAGAGATCATTACTAATATTCTTCAACAGGGGTTGGTAAACACGATCAGTGGACCAAATCCAGCCCACAGATTATTTTTAATCCTGATCGTGGATTAATATTGCTTTTACATGAAATGTTTCAAAATAAATCATGCTCTGTAATCATTAACATTCGAAAATTGACTTACTGGTCTCAAAGTGAGCGCTCTTTTTGACACATAACAGTGTGCCCACATGAAACAGAATAACAAGCAGTTCATTTAATATGTCAAGGGTAGTCGTCGGTAGTCGAGTTTAGAATAATGGTTGCAAGTAACGTTACTAGCATCACTATTTTAAAGCTATGCTAAAATGATGTGATATGTTAAAAATGATGATTAAAGAAAAATGAATCTAATCCAATTCTATAAATATCTTCTAAAAGATTAACACGAACAATTGAAATCATATTCTCGGAGATTTAAATCTGAATTTGAGTGTACTTGCCAATGTGAAAGGACAGTTTCGGAAACGAAGTATGAAAAATATTAATACATGACGCAATCGGCAAATGAATACTTGCAAACGACTTTATTAATAATAAATACAGTACTCTCATGGTAATGTTATAGATGTTGGTCAAAGAACCACCCGATTACCGAAAATCACTAATAACGCATTTAGACAGAAAAAACTATGTATAATTGTGTAAAATTTTAAAAAGTACACGCAAATAAAGAGTCAAATATACGAAATAACGAAAACTACAAAAATGCACTATTTTGCATAGATATCCTACATTACTCCATTGAAGTAGTAGGCGAAAAACTACGCCTTATGGCACTGGCCGGTGGATTGTCAGATTATAGGAGTACTGTGCTAATTTCGAATTCCAGCAGGATGAAATGTTTTCTCAGGAAAAAAAAGTTGTTGCATAGATCGCATTTGCATTAAATTTAACCAATTCTATAATGAAAATATTTTATATTCCTTTTCATTGGGAATGTTAGTAAGCGTACATAAATATTATGTAAAAATATCACTTACAAATCGACAGTGCCTTTTTTATGCTGTTGCTTTCTTTGAGTATATCTGCTCATAAAAATATCTTCCTGCCTGACCCAGGGAGACAAAATATGGCTACGATTCCACGATGACTCTTCCCTGCAATTTTATTATTATAAAAGATAAGAAATATTTTCAAAGATTTCACCAGTCAGCAAGAAAAACTTAAGCGATGATCTCTCAAACTTAGCGACGAATTTGGTGACTATTTTGGCGATTTGGCGAGAAACTTAGTGACTTTGGTGACAAAAGGATGTTTCACGAAAATGTTGGAATTTTGTCGATATCTCGATTACGGCGAAGGTCACATATTTTTTCTAAATTTTCCCTGTTTCGTCAAACTTGATAGGTACAATTATAAATACGAAGTTATGCGGAGCAGGAGGAATCGGTCGGTATCGGTTGAGTGAACCTGCCAGGAAATTGTGAGAATCGGGGAGTTATGAATTTGCCGGAAGCGACCTGTATCTGCCTGGTAGTCAGTCGGGAATACCGGAAACTGTCACACAGAGTCCGTGTGAAAAATGACTTTGGATATTTGTCCTTAGCTGATTATTAAGCTGATGAGTTGAACGATAATGGAAGCGTCTGTCTGGTACTTCAAATGCTGTATCTGCTTATGTTGCTAATTCGGAAACGCTCTGTCTTTGATCATTTGTATCGCTAATTTGTACAAGTGCTGTGTGGCTGTGTGTTTCATGATAATACTGTTAATCTGTCTAAGTTTTGCTACCTGTGTTTCGCCTTGTCTACGATGTTTGTGAATAAAGTGTCATTTGCAATTATCATCCGAGTGGGCCTTATTTCACAAGTCTCCCACATGAGACAGAAGAATTTTTGTAACAATATTTGACGATTTGGGTCTTTCCAAAAAGGATTTGCTAACTCCTGCTCTAAAAACTGTAAAAGATGAGAAAAAAATCATATATTCTATTTCATTACTTGATCGTCATCTTCTTTCTATCTTTTAAAGTTATTTATTTAGAGTGCAGCCGGAGCTGATGCACGTTAAATCTGTCGGGGCCCAAAGTCCTCCCGTTGGCGTGGCGTGGATGTTAGGAGAGGGGGTGTCAGCTCAGGTGTCGTCCTAGTCACTTGACCATGGTTCAAAATTACGAGATCCGTCGCCAATAGCCCTTGTGTTGCTTCTAATGCGAAGTTAATAAAAACTAAATTTAAACTAAACTAATTTATTTAGGGAAAGAAAAATCTTTTATGTTTTAGTGAAGTTTTCAATCTGCGATCTTAAAAACGTCTGAATTTCTTAGCATCTCTTAAGCCAGTAAATACTGAAGCGGGCTTCCTTCGTTATTAACTTCCACAGACAGCTTAAAGTTTATTCAAATAGTCATTAAATTCAAATATTCAAATGAAAAGACGTCAGAGAAAGAACAAGTTTTATTAATTGTCTCTTAAAATATACAAGGTTGTTCTCTCTCTCTCAATCTCTCTCGAATCCCTCTCAAATCACTTTAATCCTAGCGCATAATTAAACAAAAAAAAAGCCTTAGCTTACCAACCGAGTGAGACATTCTTGAATACCACAAATCTGACTTCTGTTATTCTAACCAAAAATCACCTCTAACCAATGATTCATTCCAATATACAAACATCTATCCGTTTGTTGTCCTCATCTATCTCACTTTTTTTTTCTCCTTTCAATTCTATTTCACTTATATATCAATATCCATAATTCAATTCATTACGCTTCTTACCTTCATCTAATTCGCCTAATTACATTTCGTTTGGTTATAGGAGTTAGAATTTCATGCTGTTCAAAAAAATTCTAAGGTTAGTGAAGAGAAACCCTCGAATACCATGACGTCACAAAATGAATATCGAATATATATTACTTCAAGATTGCTTTGGTAAAATTATTTTTACTTGTTTCCAAGCTAGAATTATCTCATTTCAAAAATTAAATAAATGTATTTTAATAAATAATAGCAATAAGTGTGCGAGAAAATATGTCTGAATAATACCCCACTTTTTTTTTTTTTTTTTTTTTTTTGAAAAACATAAAGTACAACTTTTTATTTTAATTTCTTAATTTAATATAAGAATGGAGAAAACAAAATAGTTTTTTAATGAAAAAAGATTTATAAGAAATTATAGATTTGAAAAATATTATATTTTTGATGCTGAATTGTAATTATTATTTCGAAAATTTGTCTAAGTAATTTCCATTAGAAAGATTATTCTAATGGGAATTATAATGTAAATATTATGGTTTATATATATGAAAAAAAGCTGTATCAACTTTTACTAAACTGATTAATATTTTAATACCATTCAATCAAAAAATAAATATTATAATTTCAATTTCGTCTTCATACAAATAATTTAAAAATGTACTATTTCACTAATAAATTTAAGATTCCCAAAAAAGCTAAAGTGTGAAGACTTCTTTCATTACAAACTCATTAATAAAATATTTCTTTCCTACTAAGTATTTCAAAATTTTATTGCAAATAAAGTTAGTGGGCTTTTTTACCTATATGTTCCAAAGGATGAAATAGAAATTTCAGAATATATTTTTTCTTGATTTTTACTAACCTCACTCTTAGGAGCAACACCAGAGCTATTGGTTCGTAACTTTGAATCGCAGTCAAGTGACGATAATGACTTCTGAACTAGCTCCTCACTTTCCAAACTCTCACACCACAACAGCAGGAGGACTTGGAGCCTTAATAGATTTAAAATGCCTCACCCCCCTGCATGGCAGGCCTTTACTGGGGCATCAGGACTCAAGTCCCCTGACTCACGGAAACTACGCCGGCAGTGAGTTCGCGACTTAAACCACTAGGTTACCAGGGCAATTAAGAGAATTTGTTAAGCATTTCCTTACAACTTTCCTTTTCGTTTCATGTACTGCAATATTTTTAATTCTAAGACAAGAAAACATGTTTCTCGTGAATATTGTTCAAAAAATTGGTATTATATTGTTATATTGATCTCTCAATTGATATATCAGACTTAAAATTCTCTAAAAATCTTGGAAAATTGATCCGTATTAAATATTGGAAGTAACAGAATTTCTTTTGGACAAATTTTACCGAAATACTTAGAAGTAGACTTATGTTTAACTTGATAAATCTGTCTTTTTAAATATATCTGTTTCTAATATATACCTTAGATCAAAATTCGGAAAAATCTCTTTTACTTGTAACAGAATTCAAATTATATGAAGTTAATATTTTAACCATAAATTCTCTTTACAGGTGTATTACATAAATGTTGTAATACTTATCTATTTTTTCTTAAAGAAGTGTCAGAATTTTTCAAATTAATTTCAAACCTTTCTCAATTTCCTGTTCCTGGATAATATTCTTCCCTTAAAGCTTAAAAATCATTACTAAATATTTCGCCTATTTTAAATAGCAAGTCTGTCTTATCCAACGCGCCGAAATAAAATATTTTAGAAACTTTGGTATTATTTGTAAAACTATATATATATATATATATATATATATATATATATATATATTTCAGCTGACATCATAACATCCTGCCCCTATATTTTCGTGAAATATGAAAACGCATGTTTTATATTTCTAATGCCCCTCTTATTATTTTTTCTTTCTGCTAAATCGATAGGCGCTGTGTATGGAACATATTTTTAGCTCTACGAAATTCTTTTAGTCTTTATTCGCTTAACTAAAGTTTTCTTCCGCATGGAGAAATATTTTCCGTGCATACCATTTTCTAGTTAAGTAAACAAGGATATAGAAATTATGTTAAATATCAGCGAATGATAAATTCATAATCACACTTATCAAGTAACTGATATGAATATGTGACCATTTTAAAGTACCGTGTGGTTATAATTAAAGGCCTGTAGAACTCGTTCTGCATATCAGATTTTGATGAAACTTGGAATATATGCTATACGGATCATGGAGAAAAGGTTTCTGCAATAAAAAAAAAAAAATTCAAATTTTGACCACTAGGAGTAAATGTGATGCTCAAAGAAGGACAAAAAAATATGTTAGAATCCTAAAAATTTATTCAATTACAAAATATGCTGAATATGTGCTCCATTGACATCAATAACGTATTGATAGCGCATTATAGCGTTTTCATTGGTAGCGCGAAGAAACTCACGAGGGATTTCAGCCACAATAATGCTAGCTTTCAAATCAGGTAAAGTCCTGACTCCTCCTCTATAAAAGTGGTCTTCTAGAAATCTCCACTACCAAAAATCACAGGGATTTAAGTCGGGTGAACGAGAAGGCCATGCATCCGGAAAATGTCTAGATATTACACGATTATCGCCAAAGTTAGCACTAAGCAGTGCTTCGTCTTGGCGCCCAATGTGAGGAGTTGCTCCATCTTGCATAAAGATTGTGGTTTGCAAACACTGTCGTTCCTGTAAAACAGGAATGATCTTCTGTTGAAGGACTTCACTGTATCGTGTTCTAGTGACAGAACATCTTTTCGGACCTTGTGGAGTGAAATTTTCAAAGAAAAAAGGTCCGAGGATAAACTCAGCAGTAAATCTACACTAAGCAGCCACGTAAACAGAATGCAGTAGATGTTGATGAAGGACATTAAGAGGTGAAGTACCCCATATGCGACAATTTTGAATATTCACAGCTCCATCTAAATAAAAGAGTGCCTCATCTGACCATATAATTTTCCAAGGCCACGCGTCATCAACTTCTATTCTCGCCAAAAAATCGGCAAGCAAATTCAAGGCGTGTTTTGTGATCATGAGGTTTTAGCATTTGCATCACGAGGATGTTATACGGATACCATTTAAAAATGTATCGCAGAATTTTTCGTACTGTCAACCACGGAATCTCCAACTCGTGTGACACTGATCGAGTGAGAGGCTGGATCAACCACAGTAGTGATGACTTCTTCGACAGTTTCTGTCCCAACCGGTTTCCGTCCTCTTTCGGGTAGCATACCCAAATCTCCAGTCTCTTCAAATTTCATGATCATCTTCCTCAAACCAGTCCTCGATATAGGGCCTTTCGCAGATCATTTAAACGACAATATTCACGCAGAGCAGCTAAGTGACTGCTGCCGTTCTAATAAACAATTTTATCAATGAAGCTCAACCTTTTTTTGTAAGGGCATGAATAACGATGACAAATGCACGTTAAATGATTCTCTAGCAATTACTGCAAGTTTATGTAAAGGTTTTACGGATTTACTCGAGGAATATTCGATAAAAGCACCCTGGTGGCCAAAATGTGTACTATTTTTATTGCAAAAAACTTATCCCATGGTCCATATAGCATATATTCCAAGTTTCACCAAAATCCGATAAGCAGGTTCTATAGGCCTCTGAATAGTGTAACTTTAATTATAACCACCCGGTATGAAACTGTTTAAAGTGTCACAAATAGTTTTATTTACTTAAAATTCTACAAATAAAAAGAAGTTCCGAAATTACAACTGTTGCTAAAATGTGTTCTTATTTTTGTGCTTTCCAATATTTTTTGACGAGTTTTGATTGAACAATAATTCTTCCACCTCCGTAACTTCTTTATTTGTTATCCAATTTTCAAAATTCTTATTGTTCCTGAAAGCTATATGTATCTTCTATGTGCTGCATTTGTTTTCTTCATCCCCAAGTGTTGCTGATGAGCTAAGAACTCTGAAGAAGTTGGTGAACTTCACTGAGATGAGTTTGAAGCAGTGAAGCTCCTTACACCCCAATTTGCTACTTTCACTTCTTCAAAACAGCATCTTTTGAAACATCCTTTCGTTTTGACGTTGAGGTTAAAGCTTCTAATAAGTTCTTGTGTCGACAACAACCATCGGAATTATTCTCCGATAGATTTGCCTGGCTAGTTCCTCACTGGCGCAAATGTGTAGGGAAAGAGGGAGTATACGTACATGGAAATACGTATTGCTTTCAGATGTATCAAATAGTGTGAAAATTAAATAACGTAACGTAAATGAAAACCTAAGGTCATGAAGGCATTTGTTTTGAATCAAACCGCGTACTCTACGTTTCATGCACAGAATGAAAGCTAAGTCTAATTTCAACTAGAAGAATTCTTAAAGGTTTATTAGAATATAAACAATCTTACACTGAATAGAGCATGCTATAACATCCCGATATTACTTCCCTCTCCTGCCATTGTTATCAATATGTAACGAGTCTTTAATCAATGCACTTCTAAATGAATTCAAACCAGACAGTAACTCTACTTATCATTATATCAAATTGATCAAAACACAAAATAAATATTTAATAAAACCTAGGATTTACTTCTTACCCACATTTGAATCTAACACTTCATATTACAATAAGGCATTTATCTGTAATGAACCAATCGAATTTGAGTCCTTATAGAAACTTTACACGAGGATTCGACCAACTAACCTCTTATGTACATCATCCGTATATGCTCCTATAGCTCCATGCTCAACGAAAATGTGATACCAAAGTCTTCGTTGATAACTTCAGCCCACTCTCTCTTCCACCAACAATACGAACTAATCGCTACTTCGTATGAATATATCTCTTCAAATATCATCACTACACATCAAAAATTATATTCTAGTCCACATAAGTTACATTTCATTCTTTGGGAGAGATATCTTGATTCAAACAACGTCACATAAAAGTCTCAAAGGATTAATGAAAGGGAATAATGCTGTACTACTCTATAAGGTATTATTATACAACAAACAACTCAAAAAACAATGTATTAATATTAACATCATTTCTTTATAACAGAAGTAGGTCCTTCGTAAATTAATTTTATATTTCATTCATAAATATTCAATAAATGAATATATAACTTATGCGTTGCTGACCAATACAGATTACATCAATGCGAATAAAATTGTACATATAGTTGAATAAAATACCCATTAATTTGTCTAAACATGATATGAATTCAATCAAGAGCTATATCATGAAACTAGTCGCTAATACCTCGGTGTGTAACTCTAGAATAATTTTAATTAAGCAGAATTAATAATGTAAGGGTTATAGCCGACCTTTATCTTGTTCTTTTATCATCAACTAATTCTAAAAGTGAGTTTGTTTGAACTGAGAAATCTCTCTCAATAAATGAAACGTGACTTGTGGGATTTAGGTTGGAATTATTGAAGGATAATGAATAGAACTGAGAAGATGAGTGTATAAGCAGTGAAACGTTTAATATGTGCGGTTGGTAATAGAGATAGTGAGTTTAAGTTATCAATATGGGTCATCTGTATCATATCTAAGCTGATTAAGGAGCTTTTGGAAACACTTGCGGCGACTTTCTTCTACAACAACATTAGAAGTTAAAATGCCTTACTTAACCAGACAGAAAAAATGTCTTTTCAGCCTGGTTAGTAGGAGCGCATTCTTCAGACCCACTGGACAAGGGTTTGAAACAGCAGCGGCACTTAAAGTCATCAACTCTCTTCTCCTCCTCGGGGTCGAAAAATCACGGACCGACGAAAACAAAAAGAGAAGGGATCTACTAAAGGTCAGTGAGTGAAAACATCATGTAATACTCTACGAAGGACTTGAATCTGATTGATTCAGTTCAGGTAAATATTTAGTTATTATATTAGGCATTAAATTCAGACTTGGGTAGGAAGGAAATCCACAGACTTGTTTAAGTATTTATCTTATGTTTTGATCCCAATAAACTCAAGTAGTTGACCGATTGGAATTCTTTAATGGCTGTGTCGATTACTGACTATCTAAATACTATTAATAATGACAGGACAACGACGTAATACCTGAATTATTACGTAGTAAATTTATACCCATTGCGTAACATAATGACTTATAACGCGTCCGTATATGAAAAGTTACAGTGTCCTGCAAATCACTTACGATTAGTTACTGCTACGAGAGTCATTCAATAAGTCCTTAGAAAATCATAGAAAGGGCACTGTAGCATTGAAAATGTTTGTTTTTAGCAAGCATCATGACTCGTAAAACAGCTGTCTAAGTCTCATTCACTCGTATTCGTGATCATGACGCCTTTCCACCTCAAGAAATCTTCGTTATGACTTTTCAGGCCGATGAAACCCTCTTCACCTTTTTTGCTAAAATTTCATCTTAAGTAAGCCATTGTTTTGATTGTTGCTTGATTTTCTGTGCAAAATGAGTAATCCAAATATCACCGACGTAGGTAACTTGAAGCGGCAGCATTCAAATTTTGATTTGGCAACAAATGATTACTAAATCGAAACTAATGAATCAATTTCAAACTTATTTCGGCAACATTTAACAGGTTTCAGCACCGAATAGTAACAAAACTTTACTTTAATGACGCCACCTGTCTTCAAATACCAGTACATTCTAAACCAACCTCATATATAATTTTACTCCATGTGGGCTCAGAATAAAATCGATTTAATTTACGCTAATAAGTTTAATGATAAATAAAATATTAATTTAACTGTTATTCAAATTACTTAATCACACTCACACACTCACTTAACACTCACACAAGATGTATTAACAATTTTCAAGTTATATTGAAACCCATAACATATGACATAGGAAGAATATTATCATTTAATTTTTGTCATATTATCGGTGCGTTTTATCCAGAAATTTGACTAAAACTGAAACATTGATCATAAGTTTTAGACAATATTATAGTTGTAAAAATTACACAGAAAAAAAAATCCAAACAATAATGAAAAATACAAGAATAATTAAGGGATAGGAAAAATTATTCAAATTTGAAAAAAATCTACAGACGAATAATTTTTAGAGATCACAGGAGAATAATTTTCTCATTTTAAGATAATCTAAAAACTTATCCCGTTTTAGCATTTTTATGAAGTAAAAATACTTAGAAGCTATCGCGTTACATTTAAATTAAGTAACATCAAATACAGCTTAAGAGAATTTAAAATACTACCTTAGATTCTACGAATCAAATATTTTGTTATGTTCAAATAAACAAATGCAGTATCTAGATAAAAAAAAAAAAGATTAATAAATTTTAAAAATTGATGAAAATAGAATAAAATGAAAGAAACTAAATTATTAAAACTCAATCCGAAATTTGAAAATCAAATCTTATTACTCCACCATCAGTGATTATCAAAATAAATTTAATATAAATAATTAATTAATATTGAAATGTTTCCAAGCAAAGCTGGTTATATTAATTTGGATTAATTATGTTATTTAAGATGCTCCATTCATTGAAAAAAGAAACTAAATTAAAACTACGGATTACGAGAAAGAATGTTTCTGAAGATTATAAAAGTTTTCTTCCATTTTTATGAAGTCAAAAGAGCATATTATGTTACACGAACCTATGTTATGCTTGAAATGCTAATTAAAATTATGCATTATAAAAACAAATTGCAACAGAGATCACAAAAGTAACAAAAAACTTCCTTTCAATCAGTTCATTCGTATCATCTTCTTTCTGTAATCAAAATTCGAATTAGAAAGATTTTTTTCGTTCTCTTTACAATCTAATTAAATTTCAAAATTTATTTCCTTTTAGAGAAACTTATGATGATAATAAATTTCGGCTTCTAATAACTCGTTTCTTTTGCATAGATATAAATGCATATATAACAAAGTTATTCTGTTCAAACAAAGTATATATATATATATATATATATATGGATGGATGGATGGATTAAAATAATACTCCTTTCCTGCTTTTCTGTGCATGTTATGCATGGTATTCTACTGTTATTTCTTCTATTCATTCCGGTACTTTTCTTTTAACCAAATGCGAATTTCGCCATCAACAGATTTTTCGTTTTAGCAATGACTTAATAAAAACTAATATAAACATATTAAATATTAATACTATTAATTTTCGCAAAAAGAAAGGTAATTTCCGGTAAAATTACTTTCCTAATAAACATAAGTTGCATAAACTAAAAAGTTTAAAAAAAGTTCTATATTTGGCGATTTATCGCTAGCGTGCGTCTAATGGAAAAGTATCGACGTTTTTTGGTGAATTTACGGACTCATATTTCAGTCTATATCTGTAATTTAGCTTTGAAAGAGCTTCAAATATTCTCGGTTTATACTTCTTTTTTTATACATGGAAATATACATAAGCTACTCTTCTCCCAACTCCCATGAATTTTCAATATCAATATAATTGCAGGTCGTTTCATTTGGCGGTGTTTTTCAAATTGGGTTCTTTTTGTATAGCAGCCACAATGACGACGTTAGCTGAGCTGTCATGGTCTCGAATCCATGGCCAAAGACCAAAGATGTTACAAACAAGCCACGTGTCCGAGTCTTGATTTCACGGAACAATTAATCGTGTGCCCAGATTAATGCTTATTATATTTGTAGAGACTTCAAAGTTCTCACATTGGGGTGATGTGTAAATTGAGAATGGGGGG
>BMAW01072179.1:163525-175562 GCA_019974015.1 Nephila pilipes | reverse complement strand
GATTCATTACTATTGAACAATAGTAATGAATCAGTCCATACATGGCCGAAATACTTTTATTTAATTATTGTAGCAGACTTTAGTCGGACTTCGGCCACCAAAGATCGAAGTGAAGTTACCATACAAATCTCAGATGATCATCAGAGAGGGAAGCATAAGAAGAGTAAGAAGAAGAACAGAGAAGAGAGCGTATTTCGCTGTGTTTTGCTATTTATATGAGGGAAAATTCAATTGAACGTCAGAGTCCAAACTGTCTGAAAGGAGGGACTTCCAGGGAAGATAAGTATAGACCCAAAGTCTGGTAGGGATCATCCCTACAGGTCTGTTCCGTGAGAAGAGAGCATTGTCAGAAAATTTTTAGAACGCGTGATTGAATTAATTAAAAAGAATAGGAATTGTATCAGGAAATACGAATGAACATTATCGTTTAAAGGAGAGAATGCGCAAATTTAGTAAATTAAATTATTTAAGTGAGAAATTAATGTGAATTAAGTTAAATCATTACATATAAGGGAAAGTGTGAGCTAATAGTAGGAATTTAAAAACAAACAATTTTCGGTGCTACGAGCACCATTTCTATGATTTTCTAATGACTTATTGAACGATCCTCGTAATAATGAGATTCGGCCTTGTATAATAAGTATTTCAGCTTAGAAGGGAGTTATCAGCTCAGGTTATATCCTCGTCACTTGATATTGATTAAAAGGTATAAATATGTTTCCAATAGCTTAAATATTACTCAAGAATGCTGTTAATTTAAGTCAACCAATCAACGTCCACTTGAACATTCCCGTATTAAATAAGGATTGATATGCATTTCTCACATTAGTACCTCAAATCTCCAAGTTGGTGGTATAAAAATTTGGAGACTCAAATATTAACTTAAGAGCAGACCATAATTCAAGATTACTAATAAATTGCAAATTCTGCCGACTATGTGGATATTTGAGGCAGATGAAAAAAAAGGAGCCAGAAAGTATTAAAAACAATTAAGAAAATCAAATCAAGAATTAATGAAATAAGAAATACATAGATTTGTAACTAAAAGTCTACCTTAAATTTGAATTTGTTATAATCTATCTATACTTTACTTCGTAATGTCTTTTATTTTCCTCTTCTGGCCATTTAATAAAGTCATTTTACCTTTATTACAACGTTTTTATGTATTTCACTTGGTGTGTGTCATCTAATTTTCGATCATTAATTTAACCAATTTTCCATTAAGCTAGAGCTCTGAAACTTTGGGAATCGTTCTAATTCGCCTAACAATGCAATATTTAGACATTTGCGACAAGTTTTAACTAATATTTCAATAATTTTTTAGTAACTTAATTTGTGTAGTAACCGGGCGCCATCTATGGAAGAGATATTGAATTTCGCAGAGAGAGTGATCTTAAAGACGAGAGAGAGATGAGATTTGTTACAAAGTTTTAATTAATAATTAAATAATTTTTTTAATAAACTTTGCCACCATATAAAAAGGTTGCTTTTAAAAATGTTGATTTTTATCTCAAATTATTTATCACACATTACAAAACTGATTCTTCAATTACGTAACTTAAATCATAGTTTTGCTGTTATAAAACATAACGAGACAATTACTTCATTTTAATGTGTGCAATTAAGAAACGTGTTTTTTTTTTTTTTTTTTTCAAAAATAACCAATACAATGTATTGACTTTCAGTTGACGAATTGATTAATATATTAATATTCCCTCCTTAAACGGAGTAACTTTTCAATAGAATATCGCAACTATCAATAAAAGGGGAAATATTTCAGCCTCTAGTAAATTTTGAAACCTCTTTCGTTTTCATAAATGGAAACATAAATCTGCTTTCAAATATACGGGCAAACAGTATCAGCCCCTGTTATACATAATACCATTTGGACTTAAGTCGTAGCAAAATACATCGATTACAATTTTTTTTTTTTTTTTTTTGACAAATAACAGCACGAATCCTTTCACTTCTAGAAATAGGTAACATATGATTGATTAGCGATCGATAAATCAGTAATTCATTTTGGTATCAGTTAGTAAATAGTTTCTTACTTTTTAAGCAATTCCATACTTCATGCGAAATGTATGCATATGTCAAAAGTTGCATTACAAAAAAGGGTAATTGCATGTCTCGCTAACGTTCCTGTATATTTTCTCTTGCAGAACAATTTTATTTATCTCTGTCTAGACATTCTGAAACAAACGTCAGACATCCTGCCTATGACCTCAAATTTACAAGACATAAAAGATTTGTATGTCCAAAGGATCGCAAAAAATATATATTCGCATCCATTTTAAAAGTGGTGATGTAGTTTTTTAATATACAAATACAACAGAATTTCGAAATTAAGCATGAATTCTATTAAACTTGAATATTTAATGAATTGATTATGTGAAATTAATCCTCTTAAATAATTTAAAATGCAATTGATATGTATTCTTAAAGCAATTGACTTTCAGTAAATTTAATCTTAAATTTTTTTTACTGGTCGTTACACTATTTCTCTTATTGGTACTTTTTCATTTCGCTGGCTCAAGCGTTAAAGTCGCCAAAAATGATACGACCGACGCCAAACGGAATATGTGTTTACTGTGTTGTCGCCAATAAAATCTATTTCGCGAGATTTCCGTCCGCAAAATGGAAAAGTACCCTCTTATTTTGCTCAGCATCTAAAGCGTAAATCAACGTAAGTAAAATGTTAGTAGTTTAATTCATTGGCTTACCCAGCCGGTTAGCAGGTGGCCACATATTCCAAGTCCATTATTACGTTGCCTGAGAGGAGAATGACTAAGAAGCTGCAGCTTCTAAGTATTTGCTGTTTTTCCGTCAATAAATCACAACATATTGGAAAGCTGGGAAATAGATGGATAGAATGGCGAATATATCTATCTTACTAAGAATTTAGATTTTTTTTCTTTTCTAATTCTTCTAACTCTGTTTCTTCTAAATCTTTTAATATATTTTTAAAACTTGTTTTCTTAAAATTAAAAAGTAAAAATAGATTGGCTTGGTTTTATTCACGTCACACTAAAAGCAACACGAGGGCTATTAGCGATGGACCTCGTAATTTGAATCTCGGTCAAGTGACGAGTACGACACCTGAGCTGGAATCCTCTCTCCTAACTTCCACGCCACGCCAACGGGAGAACTTTGGGCCTGTACAGATTTAACGTGCCTCAGTCCCGGCTACACGGCGGGTCTTTAGTGGCATACAGGCTTGAGCCCGCGAGTCAGCGACCGTGACCACTAGGTTACCGTGGCCATAAAACAGTAAACAGGAGTCACTTATTGGGGGAGGGGGAGAATTAGTAAGTCAATGGGTTAATTACGTAATGTAATGTAATAAGATAAAGAGATTGGATTAACTCAAGATCAGCCAAAGTGTGATCCGCGGTTCTATGGGGTGCCGCCGCGTCTACACATGCAATACGAGTGTTCGCGTTATGAGGTAATTCGAACAGAGTTTTCGGCTTGGATGCACGATGTCATGACGAGAGATCTGGTGATCGGGCAAACTAAGAGAGGACCTCATATCCTCGAAGAGCCTTGGTTGCGTCGTGAAATATGCGACTGCAATTCGTCTTGCTGATAAATAGTACCTGGGCGGTTTTATAGCATAGACAGTCTATTCTCTTTAAAATGTAAATACAAACCTTTAAAGTGCTTTGAAGGACGACTGGAGGTAATCGAGGGACCTAATCAAACGTTCACACCCTATGTAAAAGCCGTATGCGCTTAACAACAAATCGCAAATCAGCCCGCTGGTCTGGCCATTTCCACATACGTCTGCGGGATCAATAATCTTGAGATTGAAAACGATTCATCGCTGAAGATTTCTCCTTCAAGTAATCCGATAAACAAAATTCCATTCAAAATTTTCTATATAACGGGGTTGCGAAAGATATCTTAATAAACGTCTATTCTTGTATCCATCATAGGCCATTCGTCTTCGAAAAGTTCCCCTTGATACCATCGGATGCTTGGAGGGCGGAAAATCACACCGAACCAACGCTATCTCTCAACCCTCACTCTCATTTGCCTTCTTGGAGCATCCTGAGCCTATGCGACAGTTTATTCATTATTTGAACCTAATTTTTGTAAGTGAAAGGTATTACCTCAGCGCACCGTTTGTATAAAGGTAAAAACTTTAAGCCTATGATTTTAAATAACAATAAATCTATCAAGGAAAATATTAATTACGATATTGAAAACTATATTACTAAACTGGAAAAAAATATGGATTACATTTAGAAGCGTTCATATAACATAAGTAGAATATTAATAAAGATATTTATGAAGATAATCAAGATATAAAATATTTATAAAGTTTATAAGCTGTAATGATAGTACGATAATTAACGAAATAAAAAAAGTTTATCATAGAATTCCAAAAAGATTTTATATTAGAATGTATGGAAAATAGTTCTAGAAATTATGCAATTGTCATTGAGAAATTAATTGCAAAATAACTAAACTGTATATATATATATGATATTTTTTAGCGCATAAGTTCCGTAAAAAAACAATTAAATTTAGAATTGTTAATACGATGGAATTTAAATACAGGTATTAAAAAGTAAGTAAATTATTGCAAACTATTTATCACAAGACTGTAAGTAACTCTAATAGGACTGCTATTAATAAACAGAATTCATATATTATTTAACATATTAAAACAAAAAAAAACTTTATTCACAGCGGTGGTTATGGAGATCCTTTTAATTTAGTATTTATAGATGATTTCGTGTAAGAATACTTTTAATTATTTTTAAGAAATATGATGTAAAAAATATTATTGCTTCAGAAAAAACTATTTTTTTAATTATTGTAGCACTTAAGAAAGTTATATTAAATTTAAAGGTACAAAATATAAGTATACCACAAGAAGAATAAGCCAGTAATAGTTTACCTGATTTATATTTATATTTTTATGATCAGAACTTCATAGATAAAAAAAAGTTTTTATTTATTTAGGTATAGGGATGAAGTTTTTATGTTCAAAAATGATAAATATGAGGATGAAAATAATAATATATCTTTTTATCTTTGTTATTAAAAAATTTTCAAACTATGAAATAAAATGGAAATAGGTTATTTACATATTGAATCAGAAATTATTGATAGTAAAATTTACGACAACAATTTTATTTGGGGGATACTTTCAATTTTTGTGAAAAAAAGGGTCCTTTTTCTTGAATAGGGATATCCATACATCTATTTTTAGTAATATAATATTTAATTATTTCCTACGTAATATAAATCTGACTTCAAAAAAATTTATAAATTATAGCCAAGAAATCTTACAATTGTTATCCAAAAAATAACTATCCAAAAAATTTTAAAAACTTGTTTGAAGTATGAAAATTTTAAAATACAATAAAAATGTATGAAAGTATCTCAAAATATTAAAAAATTCACTTAAAAATATGTACAATTTCTTTATAGTAGAGAATAAATAAATTTTGTCCTGGACTAAAAAAATTTTGAATTCTAATTAAAGCCCATAAATGGCTAAATAAATAAAAGTCCATTAATATTTTTAGTTTTTATTTTTTAGAATTTTTGTAGTTTTGCTCTTTGTGGTATTACAATAGAACTTTTTATAATTTTTACCAGAGAGCATGTATAATAGAAATTTCCCATTTTTTTGCTCGTCAATACTGAAAGTGGTCAAGTGTTTTTATAGAACGATTTAGCATCCGCCATTGTTGGTCATTATTGCATTTTAACTTGTGTGAAAAATTATAATATATATAGTTAACTATAACTTTTACGAAGTATAAGTTTAGCTATAATAATAAATAATTTAGATATTCTAGTTTTAAAATTCTTTTTCGGTATTCTTATGACCAAAAATGTGGGATGTTTTTTATATTAGTTTTTTTTTTTTTTTTTCCTTTCAGTTTATGGTTTTTGAAATTTGAATTTGGTGAAAGTTAGCGGGAGGATTCGGATCATAAAACATGGCTTAGCGAGAGGATTTGGATCATAAAACATGTTTAGCTTCGTATTGCAATCCAAAGCCTGAAACAGCGATTTAAATTACTCTATTTCCATTCTGTGAATCTTTATAATCTTAATAGTTTCAGAGTTTTCAAAAATATTTTAATTTTATAAGATTTTGTTATTCTTATGCCATATATACGTATATGTATATGTGGGTGTATAGGTAGGTGGATGTTTATATATATATATATAACATTAAGTTCCTAAATGAATCCTTATTCTTAAAATATATGCATTTGTTCAACAAGTTTAATTAATTCTTATTTTTATTTTTATTTCAATAATATATATTTAATTTTTAGTTTTCGATTGCATAATTGTTTCTCCTTTTTATAATTTTTAAAGTATTAATGTGCATAAGGGCGAGGTAACTCCCTCACTTCCTTGCAACGCCATCTGTAAAAAGAATCAATTGAAGGAGAGACACCACCAAGACAGCTGAAGGCCATATGACCTGATAGGCACAATGAAAGTGGACAAAACCCTACCATTTTCTGTTTGCATCAAGCAAGATGAGAATTTGTATTTATTTGTCATTAATTTTATGTATTCGAGCCTTAATAACTCTAAAACTGTAAATAGTAGCATTTATTAAATATTGCTTGTCTAATGATTCAGTTGATTGTATGTTATTTGTAAATCGAACTAACATATATATAAATTAGGAATATATATAACAAATTTTGAATCTGAATCCTATTAGAAACAATCATAATCGCACCTTTCTTTTCATACTTATAAATATAATATGCAATATTAGGTTATTATTTCAATGCATTTTCAAATACAAACATAATGTAATTTATAACATCCAAATAGAGCAAATTATTATTTTAAATATCATAAAAACAAACCAGTTAAAAAGTTGTAAATTGATTTCTTTTCCTTGAGCTTGAATTTTTTATAACATTCTGCTGTTACCGGAGGGCAGTTTTATATCCTTGCGTTTTACGAGTTTTATGTAAACTGAGTAAGGTTATTGAGGCGGAAATGATTACACACGCCTCCGCAAGGAGCTAAACTTAGAAATACTGAATTTCTGGTTCTACATTTTCCTACAAAACATTTTTTAAATATTTTAATACATTTAGCGTTTCATATCCTAGGCGTTCAATAATAAAAGTATCACGGTTTGGATAGAGTGGTTTACATTTCTCTCCAAGAGAAAACCTTTTAAAATTAATCTTTAACTTTCAAAAGATTTTCATTCAGAAAACTGTACGAATTTTTTTGTTCGACATTATTGCTTCGATTCCACGAGTTTATATATTATTTACCTTTCACCATGCCTGTATTATGAAATATTTGACGAATCCTATTCTCAAAACAGAGGAAAGGGTAGAGGTTTATAAAGTTGGAGAAAACAAACATTTTTTCCGAAGAGATATATTAACTAAAGCTGTATTTTACATGAAACTCTCTAAGCTAATGCCTATAAGCTCCAATTAGTTCAAAAACACAGAAATAATTTTTCTAATAACTTTCTTTTAGAAACTGAATGCTATGATATATATATATATATATATATATATATATATATATATATATATATAATTTAGGTATTCTGTTAGTCCAGGCAGAGTGAATAGCTCAATGCTTGACCCCCAGTTAACTTCATACTCAGTTATCAACCGCGCAGGAATGAAGATCTGACCATGACCGACCCATAACCGAAGGGGACGAAATCAGTGGGAATAGAACCTGGGTCAGAACGTGTTCGCCATCAGACTCTCTAACCACTACAACACCACGACCATAAATTAGGAAATTGGAGTACTAAATAAGTATCATTATATCATTATTGTCTCATGGCCGTATTTAAAATAATTAGTTCGAAGTCGATGCTGTTTTGAAAAAATAAATAATAGCTCTGTTCTTAGCTTTACTTAACTTTGTGACGGCTGCTCATTCCTGTTTAACTCTTGTACCATCGCTAAACTCAATGTTTTAACACTAAAAGCCAATAAGTTGATCAAAGAGACGTTAGAACAATAATCACAATATTTCTTATTTGGTTACCAATATAACGACAATTGTAAATGCTCTCTTGGACTAGGACTTTAACTATTTTAACTCAATCTACCAGTAATAATCTAACGGACTCTTATTACTAAGACTATCTTGTCTTCAAGCATATATTAACCAGCCGGTAACTTGTAACAATTCTCGGCTCCGACTTCAACTCCGACTCTGGAACAATTATTGAACACTGGAATCACTCAACCTCAACTTCTCGAACCTTTCAACCTCTCTATCGCGACTCTCAGTCTGAGTTTATATATTTCCTAACTCTCCTGCTTCACTTCATTTCTACCTGCTTTACCTAATCACGTTTCATTTTTGGTTGGGCAAAGGTTGTTTAGCAAAAGCAATCAATCTTAATTAAAATTCCCCAAGGTTAGTGAAGAGAAACCGCGAATAGCCCAACGTCACAACTGCCCATCGTTATAAAAGTGATATATCAATAATTTGTGTGCAAAACTCTCGTTACTGCATTTAAAATGCGGAATTTACCTTGTTTTATGATCTCACTCTAAAATAGAGGTTGGTCTCACTTGCATACTGTTGTTACAAATATTGGTTTCTCGTATATCTAATCTTTAAAAAGAAACTAAATTAAGCTAATTTTCAGTAACTTTAATTAACGATATGCATAACATTAGATTATTTAAACAAAGAGATATTAACTCGCCACATTTATCAAAATGTACTAACCGACTTCTAGGCATATAAAATTTCTTTTATTAAAACTACTCAAAATTTAATCGAGATTTTTTTTTAATTATTTAGAGAAAAAGATAAGTTTAATTAAACGGAACTATCCAATGGAATCTTTATAATAGATCTTTTTTATTCTGAGCCATGGTGAAAACGAAGGCAAGAAATAATACATCACACGATCCATCAAATCTCTAGTGCATGTACAGGATTAAGTCAAACTTATAAGCTCCGCGGTCAGATTTATTAAGGTTTATTTATGTGTAAGTTGAATACTACAGGTGTAGACTAACTAATTAACTATATATATATATATATATATTAAGCAAGGAGCTGATAAAAGAATATCCTAAGTTTGATGAGCTATTGTTTCAAAACTTAAGAAATTTGCATCTTCTTGGATAAATTGAATTAATAATAACGCTTCAAAGTATATAAAGCTGTAAATGTTCACCAAAAACGCGAAGGATATCCATAGTGTAATAAAAATCATACTCTACTTTTTTTAGCCTATATGACGTTAAAGTTTGAAAGGATGCGGTTATATATTGGCGATGAAGTTTGTTCATGTTCTCCAGTAAAGAAAGAAAAGTCGCTTCGTCTTTTAAGAATATTCAAAGAAAGAAAACTGCAGGGAATGAAATCAGGACTTCTTGGGGGGTCCCTGATTAAGAGCCAAGTCGTCATCTCCTTTGCGACCAATCCACCGTTTTGTATATTGTATCAATGGATATGTATCGTTTGTATTTCCGGTGGCAATCCCACTGAGCATTAATAATTTTATAAATATTAAAATTTTATTTTAAAACAAATTTAATCAAATAAAATTATAATTTCTTTAGTTTTATAGTAATAGCTCCTAACATTTGGGACACTGCTTTGTGAATTCACTTCATGTGTTCCAATTATACGATGCTATTATACAACCTTATGTCAATACATGAATAAAAGATTTGTCTTATTTATATACATATAACACTTTAAACTTCTTTTCCTCCAATAATTTTTCAAAGTTTTATACATATTAGTATTTGAGGGGGATGAATAATAACTTAAGGTAGCAGAATCATGTTCCATTTAGTCATATAAAATAAGTTTTGCTCTCCATAATCTCGAAATAAGTTTTAAAAAAGAATTGATGAGTTCTTAAGAGTTATGAGTTTATTATTCTGCGAAACTCTGTTAAAAAAAATTTCAATCTACTGAAAAATCCTTTTGAAGGCATTTTTTTTTTCATGCAATATTTTGTAGGTTTCCGAAGTTTAAAAGAACATCGTTAAAAAGAAAATAAAACTTAAATATAAACTAAAACTATAAAGATAACATATTAAAAAGTAATAAGAGGTCGAAAAATATTATGAGAATTTTGAGTTAATCACGATTCACTGTAAAATAATTTCTAAAAGAAGTTTCATTTTTTTCATGAAAAGTTTTTTTTTTATTCAAAGTTTCAGCGTAAATAAAGTTTCATTTTTAATTTAAATAGACGAGTATAAAAAAAATAATAATTCGGAATTCGGGCTAATACTTCCGTCTTCTTGATATAAATAAATGTTATAATAATCCTTTTTTCTATGGGTAAGTACGTGATTATTAAAAATAAAAGCTATTTTTAAATGTATATTAGTATAAAAAGAGAGAGAATTATATGCAAACAAAAATTAATGGCGTTTGTTTTCTTAACAAAAACAACACATAAATCAGTTTTTCTCGGTAGTAAGTAAACACAAAACTTATTTAAATATTACTTTTACAAAACTAAGTAAACATCTGCTAGTTTCTATTTAAAAAGAACATTATTTATGGACATTTGCATTTTTTATTCAAAGGGTTTTTTTTTTCCTTGAATTTTTCATTCAAAGTTCATCCATGTATTCTAAAGATAAAAAGGTTAATTATGGCTTGCGCTAAAGTACAAAATCCAAACTCGGAAGAAAACATTTAACCTTATCAGAAAAATATCCCAATATTAATATGAATTTGTAGAAATATGTACACCTCCATATATATATATATATATATAATTATTTAACTTTAATTCACATTAGTTTCTCATAATAATAATTTGATTTCCTAATTTCCCCCTTTCTCTCATTTAAAAGTAAAGCGTTCATTCTTAATTCCTGATGCCATTCCTTTTTAACTTAATTTATGCAATCTCGCGCTCTTAAAATCTGTAATGTCAGCTTTTCCCACGCTCCAGACTCGTAGGGATGATCCCTACTGGACTTTATGTCTGCACATAAAATCCCTCGAAATCTCTCCATTCATCATACGTGATCTTGTATAAAAATCCTGCTATAAGACACCACACAGGAGAAAATTCTCTCTCTGCTTCCATCTCCTGGTTTTTGTACTGTTTATATAACGGCGGAATTTTATCTCCCGCCGTATGGAAATCCTCTCTCTCCGCTACATTAAAATAAATAATTAAAAGACGTTTGGCTTTCTCTGTTAAATAGTAATATTTAAAAGAAAGGCATATTATTTATATATATATATATATATATTAAATATTATTCTGTTTTTTTTTATTTAGTTATAAATAAGTTTGCTAAATAGTATTGATTTCCATTGATTTCTTACATTTTTAAATTTTGTGTTTAATTACTAAGGATTCCTTCTCGTAAAGTTGGGATTTTTAGATGTTTTTATTCTATTTTTATAATTTTTTGGTTTCTGTTATTTTATATTAATTTTTAATTTCAATATTCCATGTAAGATACGTGGAGCTTTGATAATTGACAGTTCATTCTAGAGTTCAATGTTGGCAATTTGGCAACGGATAAAAATTGTTGTACTTACGTGAAAAATAGTGTTAAAAGTAGATATTTATATATGTCTATTTATAGGGATATTTTATTAAACTTTTTATATCGTAATAACGAACGAACCACACATAAAATAAACAAGTTTAATAATATTAAAAAATTCTTCAGAACTTGTTTAGATCATGATTATCCCATAAATTTCTTAAATACTTATATACATCACAAATATATTAAACATTTCTGCGAATCATGATCCATCCATTTTCAAATCCACCACATAAGACTAGATCCACAAAGTCGGCTTGTTAGTGGTCTAGCCGTGAAGAATTTATTTATTTTTCTTTTACACAGTTTATACAATTATTACACATTTTCTGGAACATTCTACTCCTTTACCAAACAACTAATTACCTACATACATTATGCATCCTTTTACATTTTATTGCCAACTAACTCTACTAGCCAAACAACAATTTGAATCATTTTGAATTTATATTGTGATAATGTGGGTTTTTTTTTTTTTTTTTTTTTTTTTTTTTTTT
>BMAW01072179.1:103327-163425 GCA_019974015.1 Nephila pilipes | reverse complement strand
TCCACTTTGAAGTATTTCTTTTGTTTGAAGATTATTCTGCCTTTCTACTCGAATATTTGAATCTTCATTTCTTTCAAATTTTGTAATTTTTTTTATATATATTTCAATTCTTTGATAATTTTTAGAATTATAAATTAAATTTTTGCCATTTACTCTTTCGTATTTTTTATCATTGAATTCTTTTGTTCTTTGGATTCCCCGATTCAGCTTACCAAGTCGCAAAGTGGGAAGGTTGGCACCATGAAACTAGTTTAGTCCCGCTTATTCGGTCCTCACCCCGATTGCTTTTTGACTTGCTGGGTTCCCTTTATTCATATATTTTCTAATTTATTTTTACATTTCTCTTTGGCTTTCTGTTTTTTTAAATATTTTATAAATTATTTTTTCTCAACATTTTCAGTATATATATATAATGTGTATGCGTGTTTGGTTATAATTGTACACATTTTATTATAATTAATCCGATGTTTGATTGGAAAGTAATTCCTCTATGGCCATATTTTTTTCATCTTTATCCAATTTGCAGAATTTTTGTTGTACCTGAATGCTATTCGTATGTGTCCTTTATGCGATGAGTTTGCTTTCTTTGTTCTGAGAAATCATTGGTATGCTGGCTGAAGAATTTGGGGACTTATGTGGGGATGAGGATAAAACAGCGTGGTGTCTTTTGAGTTTCTGATCGCTGAAAATTGAGAACCTATCCAAATTCAACACGGAATGAAAGCTGTTTACAGGGACTTTCGACTCTTCCAAAAGATGAAAGACCCGGCACACCACTTTCATTCTGATGGTGAGATGAAAGATTGAAATAGTCTTGTGTCGACAGCGACTATTAGAATTCAACTTAGGTTGTTCTATTCGATTTGTAATGCGTATGAACAAGTGTTAGGATGAGAACTACGTTGAAAGTGAATATCGCAGTACATTCAAGATACGAGTACATGTGACTTTCAAATACAAAAAGAATTAAAAATATCGAGTAAAATAAAAAAAAAAAACACTAATAGGCGTGGAGGCATTACTTTCCAATCAAGCTTTTTGCGTCATTGTATGTTTTACTATCATGATCCATAATTCTATCGTATCGTCTTTTGACAAACGCATTGATTACAAATATTCCTGGTTGGGCTTTAAGAGTTCTCAATGGTAGTCTGGTTGCTGTAAGTACCGATTAAACTTCTTCATTGATCGATCGCAATTTAAAATAACCTAGGTTCTATGGTATATAGGTTGTTGAGATACCCATTCTCGAATAATGAAGCTATCAAAATTCGACTTGGAGGTTAGTAGACATTACTATAAAGTTTTATTTAAAAGTGAAGGCACCACGGCTATAATATTTTTTATTTATTTTTCCACTTTAATGGTTATTATGGTACAAACATTTTAAACAATATATATTCTCTTTGTAATGTTTTTTTTTCTTTCTTCACTGTTGTCGTTGGTATGCTAAAAACTGAAGAAAATGTCAACCTACATGAAGATGAATTAAAACCAGTGAGATATCATTGCACTCGAACTAGCACCTTGCGATTCTCACCTCCTCCCAAAAAGGAAAAACCACTTCACTTCACTTTCGCTTTGAAGATGAGATGAAAACTGTCATTAAAGCATGGTATAGACAACAACCATCGGAATTTTTAACCAACTAGTTCACACGACTAGTCACGCGATGACACAGGCGCGTGGGGATTGCGACAAAAAGTGGGCAGACTCAAGATAGAGGATACATGTAGCTTTCAGGAACACCAACAATTTTGAAAAACGGGTAACGAATAAACGAATCATTACTTTTTAATTAAACTTTGTAAAACTCAAAATGGTTTAAGAAAAAATGATGTTTTGCTTTAATAGATAAATTCAGAAATCTATTTAACATTGTAATATGCTAAATAATGTTGCAATAAATAATGTAATATGCATGATTGGTAGAAGGAAAAGTTGACTTCTTTATATATATATAAAAGATTAGTAGGTATTAAAATATATATTGCTCTTTTTATAACATAATAGCTTGAAATTATGGTATAGACTTTTCTATATTTTTTATTCTAGAATTTAAGAAAAATTATATTAATCTAAAAAACATTTTATATATTAATTACACATAACTTACACTTAAAGGGCTTCTTAGAGATACATAATTAATACTTGAAAGGTTTTTGAAATTAAGAAGTAATTAATAAAAGTGGTTTTGTAATGAGTATGGTCTCTATTAATAGTTCTTCCATTTCATTTTTGAGTCTTCCTATACTAGATATTACTTTTACGGTTATTGACGGCTTTCCATCGTCATTTTTATTCCTGACATATCGTATTATATGATTAAAAACTTTTTAAAAAAGTGCATTCTAAATTATTATCTGCACTTATAAGGCTTGACACTTTATCTTTTCATTCAATCATCTGATATGAAGCAAATGAAATTATAATATATTAGCTAGGTGTGACTTTTTTTCTTTTTCGCTGATGAACGATGAATGCATAAAATAAACTTACATTTTTTATATCACTTGTGCAATATTACCTTAGGCATTTTAGGTAATTATCATTGTTCATTTTGACAGTTGCTATAAAATATTTTCTTTGAAATAACTACTAGTTACTTTGTAAATAGAATTTAAAATTATAAGTAACATACTGCCAAGTTATTTTTGAGAAGAAAGCATTTAAACGCATTTGTGAGAATCATTCTTATTTTTATCACGTCACTTACTGTGATTCTAGATTTTATTCTTTTCTGTCAGTTCTCTGTTTCAGACAGAACACTATCATTTCAAGAAGTTATTTAATATAAACAAATAAGAAACTGAAGTGAATTGAACCATTTATTTTTAAATCTTCTAGTTTATATATAAGATTCTTATCAAAAATAATCTAAAAGAGAAAAATAAAAAGAACTACTTAGGTTCAGTTGAAATTATACCATATGTTGGAGACATAATTGCATTTCATTCAAATAATATTTGACACTGACTTAAAATTATGTACTTCGAATCTAATTTTTAAATATAGGCGATAATTAAATTTATATTATCAACACTTATTCCTCTTACTTTCCCCTCTATATATCTTCTATTTTCCTCAAAAAAATGCTTATTTTTATGAGCTGTTTTTAAAAGGGCTTAAGTCCATTTTTGGATAAAAATGAGTTAACAATAATTGTAGTGAAGTATAATTATTCTCATTTCGTATTTATAATCTAAACGCTCAATGGAGCATGGTTTTTTCATAAATTAATCAAGAAATCTTTATTTTGTTCGCGCTCTTAAATTGATTTATGAACAAAATCTTATATATCTTAATATAAGAAAAAAATTGGACTTACAGCACTTTTAAATTAATCAGTTCATATCTGTCAAGTCGAGAGATGTAACAAAATTATATATATATATATATATATGTATATGTATATGTATATATATGTATATATATATATATATATATATATATATATATGTATATAATAATATATATATATATATATATATATATATATATTTGATGACAAAGAAATAACAAGCTTATTTATAACAGACTAAAGCACTATTTTAACTCAAGGGTGAAAACTTTCAATAAAATTCATTGTAGCAAGCAAATTTAAACTATGACGTCATGTGACAATATGCACTAGAGCTATGCGCAGAAGAAAGGTAAACTTTCATAGCGAAGAAGGGAAAAGATGAAACCAGAAAAAACTCCGTCACTAATTATATAATTAAAAATTTATACAAAAGTCTGTAATTGATAATTTTTCACCAATTTTTCTTAAAAGAGGGGGAAATGTTCGTTACGTATACCGCTTGAATCCTATGTCATTTGAATCAATCGGGTTCTGGATGCAACGATCTCAAAATTAAATAATGGGGACTAACGGTAGAATTAATTGGAATTTTGGATCAGTTTCAAGAATTCAGAAATCAGTTTTCTTTTTAAAAAGATTATATCTTCCAGATGCTGCAAGAATCGTAATCCTGCGACGTTAGATTAAAGTGTCAGGTTTCAAAGCGTATCAAAATTATGTAAAAATCACTTCCACATTTAATAAAATAAACTTAAAGCTAATGTAAACAAATTTCTTCGAGATTCACATCACTAAAAAGCGTAGTTTCAGAGTTCCGAATTTCACGCACCTGGATGTTTCCGTCTTTGTGCTACGCCACCAATACATACGCAAGTTTTTTTTTTTTTTTTTCATTACTTCCTTGCTAAGTTTCTAAGCTATCAAGACGAAATAAATGATCAGTCAAAAAATAGCCAGTCAATCAAATATTTTAAGTATATTTATTTTATCAAATAATGATCGAATATCAAACTTTATTACGAATGTGAATCAGTTACTAGCTCGCGTCCTAAGAAAAAGGTTATAATTAAAATTTCTACTCTCCTCATAAACACCAAAACTGTATATGAATCGGGAATATACTTAATTAGAAGATCACTTAAACCTTCTTAATTCAAAATCGTGGAAAATTCAAAGTTGCTACTTCCTCTTATCTCTAACCACTCCAATGTCTCTGAATTTTCTATCTGATCTATCCTCAACCTCTACACTTCTTATATAGTCAACTTAATTTGCATAAGCCACGGTTAATTCACAACGCGAGGTTCTCTGTTCAAATTAGTCATAAAGTGCCCAAAAGGAAAGCAGAACTAGGAAGCATGTGTGAACCTGTTGCAACTTTTCCCACAAGACTCTTGGCTAAAAGCCTTGTAAATAATTTTGTAATAAATTTTTTAATAAATTTTATAAATAATTTGTAATAAAAAGAAATATTTAGTTTTGAAATTTATTAGAATCTGCTAATTAAATCTTTAGGCACTAGAATTCGTCTGAAGGAACACCACTCGATATTTTACAAAATATGTCACAGATTAATGTAGGAAAATGATGCAAGAAATTTCTAAGAGGTAATCTAAAACTCCGGTATTCATACTAATATGGCGATCCCCTAGCACATTTGACAATTTTTCTACAGTTCTAATTGAATTTTTTTACACCTTGTATGTTCGAGGGTCAACATACAGATAATCCCGAGGGAATAGAGCCAACGTTGATCGAGTTTCATCCATTTCTGGTAACTTTTCTGAGATTTACCGGAATTCATGTCTTAGCTTAAGTAGAAAAATGGCAAAATCAAAGCACTAATCTACATTCTTTAAATCTAATCTCGAATTTTTTCCCATAGTTCTTTTTTACGCCATTTAATTGCCGTCGTCATTTTGTCACTTAATGACCTCATACCATTTGGAAGAATGACGATAATTTAGAAACGTCTCCCTCTGCAGATCACACTCGTGGTTCGACTCATTGCATCCAAGGCCTCCTTCATTAAATTCCTACAATTAGCTCACACTCTCGCCATATATATCTTGCTCAAATTTTCAATCAAGATTTCAAAAATTGCCAAATTTGGCGATTTTTTTGGCTGAACGTTAAATTCGCGAAGTGGACAAGGGTAGCCACATTTGGCAAAATACCACCAAATAATTCCAGTCGCCTAGGGTGGTTGGGTTAAACTGCATTCTAACCATTTAATTTACTGGATGAATTAAGAAGCAAGCTTATGCTACTATGTCATTTGTCTTGCAAAGGCAATGTTGGTAGAGCGTCGGTGTAGAATCTCCATGCCTTCGGATCGAATCTCGTCGAAGCATGAAATTTTTTTATTTGATTTTCAAATAATTAATTTTAGTTTTATTTTTGAGAAAAAAATTTCTCTTATATAAGATATTTAGCAGGATATAAATTTAGGAATAAATAACGTTTGTGACGAAACGTGTAGATCGCTGAAAAAAATTTCTTTTTCCACTTAATATTGTGATTTTGTCATATGTATATACATATTTATATTAATTGTAATTATTTAATAAAAAATAACTAAAATAAAAGTTTTCTTTGTTGACCTAAGTAGGAATTGACTTTAAAAAAATTATATTACTTGTATAAGTGCAATTTGGATGTCAGCCAACTCAATTCAAGACTATTGTTGTTAATTTTAAACCTAAATAAGAGTTTTATACTTTATATATATATATATTTAAAAATGTTGAGGTACTGTAAAAAAGTTTCGCATTTTTACGTATGGGATTAAGTTTTTCCTTGTGATTTAAAACTTAAAATAATATTTTCATAATTTCTTCTTACATTTAAACATAAAATTAAAAAAAATATATGTCACCAAGGAATTATAATCGAATTATTAACGAGGAAGAAAAACTTAGTAGGATATTTTTTTTCTGAAAAAACACTTCAAATACTCTTTCATATATTTAATTTTAAGTTATCTAAACAATCAAAAAACCACTCGAGTTTTTTTTTTATTTTATTTTACAGTAAAAAAAAGTTGTTTTTAAATATTGCGGCTTTTCAAGAGGGGAATCGAAGCATTTGAATACAAAACAAAATGTTATTAAAACGAAATGAATGTTATTAAAAAGCATAGCTTTCGAGGAATACTAAATCTCTTCATGCAAGACAGATCCTTAATAATTTCATGTTAATGGCATATAAATAATATTTTAGCTAACTAATTTAACTGCTTACAGAATTGAACCAAAAATCTTTTTTCGTAATATTGACTTTTTTTTGTGTGTTCCGTGTTCCCTTAACATACGAAATTAATCCAAAAGTATATATTTTTGACAACAGATGACATTGATAGGTAAATTAAGTATTACTATCTATTAAACAATGCTATTAAAAATTTCACAATGATTTTTAAGTAAATTTTGATTTGGGAACCACATTTGCGAAAAAATTTGATTCCCGCGTTGAGATATCATCGACATTTTATATCCAGTTGTAACACCGATGGAGCCTGGATTCATTATTATGTCATCGGAAACCGAGAAAAATCAAAACGAGTTGCTTAGTAGAATCTTCTCCAAAAAGGCGAAGACGGTCTCATCGGCTGAAATATTTATGGAGACAGTTCTTTTTCGGGGGGGGGGGTATCATGGTTTTTTTTGAAAATAGCAAACCAATGAAGGAAATTATTTTCAGTTGCTCCATTATCATTTTCTCTTCTTAACACGGATACTTTCTGAGCCAACCTCCTCAACAATCTTCATTATTCACGTGCCGTTATTAATTTGGAACTGGACTTGAACAAACAGACTAGAGGCCAAAATGCATAGAAGTGAGTTAAGAAAATTGTTCCCCTAAAAATAAGTAAAAAATTATTTTTCTTAACTTCTTATTATCTATACTTAAATCAATAAGAAAATTTATTTTAATTTGTGTTATGATATGAAGAAGAAATTAATCGAAATAGAATAATATATATATATATATTACAGTTGTTCGTAAGTGAAATTAGAATCAGTATTACGACGGACTAGTCCTTTTCGGACAAATTTTTTATTAAAACTTAACAATAAAAATTAATGGTTCAATCATAAGTACAGTTATTGTGGGTGTCAGCGCGGCAATAGTTACCCACGTCCGTTATTGCTGAATGTCGTTCAGCTTCCGTTACAGTTATTGTGGGTGTCAGTGCGACAGTAGCTACCCAAGTCCGTTATTGCTGATAGTTGTTCAGCTTCTGCCTAGTTTTAACAGAAGACCGGTAGGAGGCGTGCACATGCGTCAACAATAGTGTTCTTTTGTTTAACTTCTAAAAAATGAACTATTTTAAGCGTAATGTTTTCCAAAAATATTTCAATTTTGGCGTTAAGACAAATAAAAAAAATTGGATTCTGAAATTTCAAAAAATTCTACACAATTCATTTAATTTTTTAGCTCAGAGAAAAACGAATAAACAAAATTTATTTGCTTAATGCAAAAAAGTTAAATTGAAATGAATGAAAATTTAATATTCATAGTTGTAGAAATTTCATATTAATAGAATGGGAAATAAATTATTCATGGTTTTTAATTACAGATGTATATCAAGTTATTAAAAATAGAAAAATGCAATGTAATTATGTATTATTTTCCATTTATGTTTACAAAATAAGAAATGCTCTTTGATAAATCACTGAATAAGCATTTACATAAATAGTTCAGTTATAAAAGAAAATATTTGTAAAATAATCGTAAAAGAAGTTTCAATTTACAAAAAACTGGTCTTTTCCCATCTTGGTAAAATATCAATAAATGTTTAATTTACCAACAAATTTTGAAAATAATAATTTATTAATAGATAACTTTTATCATTTAAACGAGCATTCTTTTAATCTGTAAAAAAAAATTATTGAAACTGTGTGTCTGCTTCTTACATATGAAATTAGATAAGAAAGAATTAACCGATTAGAATTCCCAGGTGACAGAAGCCTTTACTATTTCTAGCTACACATTTAAATCTTTTTTTACACCTTTAAAATGTGAAAGATTCTAAAATGTGAATTTCAGGGTATAGGAATTTGTTTTCATGCTTACTAAACAATATGGTCCAATCAAATTAGACACAGTTCGAAATGAAACTTTAAAGTTTCGTAACAAAAATTAGATGCAGCAGTTCAACCTGGTTTTGACAAAATGATTCAAATGGACTATAGGACGAAGAAAATTTATCGAAATTTAATTTATTCAGGTAGATTATTACTATCGGTATAAAATATTGCTCCAAATAATAAAAAAAAAGTTATATTGATCGATACATCAACCATTTTCAGTCCTTGCAGGAAGTTGCACTAAATCAATGCCAGTAGCTAAAATTGACTACTACAATATTCTGAATTCGAAAATAATACAACAAACGATAAACCAGAATTCTGTCAATGGAACAATTTTCAACACATTGCAGTTACGAAAACAGTTAATATAAAATAGCAAACGATTTATTTAAACAAATATAATGAATAACAATTGTAAGAAAAACATAAAATAAATTTATTATCAAACGATATTTTGAGAGCGATTTAATCAGAATTCTTAACGAGAAGTAAGCATATATTTATTGCTAATTTTTGAGAATTATTTGTCATATAAACTGGAGCACAGGCTTTGAGAAGAAAATAAGATAATAAAATTATACTTTCAGCTTAGTCAGCTAAAAGTTCAACGAACTTAAAATCTGTAACTGTCTCTAGCTATGTGGACATATGGCATATCTATTTTTCTACTCCTTTTTCGTGACTGTCTTGGGTAATAAAATTTGGCAAGTTACGCCATTTGAAAAGAATCTAAAAGAGCAGCGAGAGGATCTCTGAAAGAAATCTTTTTATTTCCATATTTTCTACCTCAAGATTCTAAAACATCCTCTATTTTTTCTGGTCTAAAATAGGAGATTTGTTTTGTGAAATTGCTCAATCGGCTTACAATAACCGTTGCCGATAAAAATAAAAATTGTGATATTTTTAAAGCATTCAAACGCCTTTTTTTTTTAAAAAAAAAAAAAATTTACAATAAAGCGGATTATGCTTTAAATGTTTTCCACTTCAGATTAATTTCTAATTACTTAATGCATTTTTAAATGCTCCAAACTGGCTTAATTGATTAATGAAAAGTATTTTAAGCTTAAAAACATTCAGATTTTAGTTTCTTAAAATTTGATAAACTTAATTACATTTGAAAATAAATTTGGGTAGGCCAGAGGTCTTCAACCCTCGTGTTGCTTCATAGTTCGACAATAAGCAATTAAACTGACATCGAAGTTATTTGTGTATGCAGTAGCTACGGTAGCCTTGTGATGATGGCAGAGGACTCGCGGCCAGAGTAGTGTCGTGGGTTCGAACCCTGGTGTCAATAGAGACACGTTGTGTATCAAAGCTGATGTGCAGCGGCTTTCTTCCAGAACAACACCAGAAGTTAAAACGCCTTATTAACTAGCCCAAATGAACCGTCTCTTTCAGTCTGGTTGGTAAAGGCGCAACAAAAAGCAACAGGTCAACTTTTCTTCGGACCCACTGATACAGAGTTCAAAACAACCGGTGGCTCTCCAAGATCAGGTCAACTATGATTTCCTCCTCTAGAAGATAGAAATCCACCCACAGAATTCTAACCCTGGTCATGAACATTAGATGGCTACACAGCCTAGAACTACTGATTGCATATGCTCCCGACGAAAAACACTTACCACTGTACGTCTAATTAAGACAACAGCACATAAATCACAACTAGTGATATTCCGGCTCTAGCGCACGTGTCGACGAGACCCGGCACTTACTTAGAGACGACCGATAACTCAAATGGAAACTGTCCCAAGTAGAACTCAATTCAATAGGGAGAGGATGTGTATCATTTGCAGTTATGGTTGTAAAAGCAACTTTCTGTCCGAATACCAATGTTTATTACAGTATCATCACGAGGATACTGGAGGAGGAGTATGCAGCGACTCGCTTCAACACCACCAGGAGTTAAAACGTTTTATTAATTATCCCTAATGAGACGTCTTTTTCTTCCTGATTGGTATAGGCATAACAAAAAGCGAATGGTCAATTTTTCTTAGGACCCACTGGCCCAAGGTTCGAAACGTCGCTGGCCCTTCAAGATCAACAATTCTCCCCCCTCCCCCTTCTTATCCTCCACAGGGTTGGAAAATCACGTACGCCGAAGATTCGAGTTAAATCTTTTCGAGGGCCCAAGTCCTCTCGCTGGCATTGCGTGGAAGTTTGATGAGGGAGATACCTTCTCTACCTCCTCTCTACCTGACCAAGACTCAAAATTATGAGGTCCATCGCCAATAGCCCTCGTGTTGTTTCTCGGAGCGTGACATTAATAACAATCACATCATATTATATCTTAATTAAAATATTTCTTAGTTATGTACGCTGGAAATTTCAAAATAATACCAAGTCTTTTTAATGATTTTGTTTACGAAATAGGAAGATCACTTAATATTTTATGCTCAGCTGTTTATATTCAGAAATGTTTTATCCGGTAAACAGGATATTTTATAAAAAAAATTCTGTGTTATTGATTTATTCTGGTATAAAACTAATGTATGTCTCCTTTCTTCCAAAATTCCTCTGTTAGTGAGCTCTAGATTCTAATCAAACGCCTTGGAATGTGGGATGGGATATATAGCAATAACATTTTCTTATGTTTGGTGTAAACCTGTTTTATTAAGGCATAATCCAGAAATTAGCTTACGGATGCATTAGACACTATACCAGTATTTTAGTACAAAGGAGTTTTCTACGAGGTTTTCTTTTATCGACTATTTTTAATTTTATTTGAAGTATTTTTTTCTCCTAGGGAATTACTAATAAACCTCTTAAATTTAATATTATAATATTTATTTTAATGCAATAAAAATTAAAACAAGGAATTTTTAATCTAAATACACTATTCTTCCTATTTTTGAAAGTGTTTGCGTGTTCTAGAGGTCGGAAAATATACGAACGAATAATTAAAATAGAGACAGAAAAAATATTTCAATGATGGTAGGAAAATAGGAGATCCATAATTTTTTTCCGGGAGCACTTTAATGCATTTTCTATAAATGCAACTGACTAGACTCGAAAAGGATGATTGAAAATCTGTAAGATTAATACTATATTCATGAATTCAAAATGGTGGATATAAATCTACAGTATTTTTTACTCATACAAAATTTAGTTCAAAACAAACACACACAAGTTGTTTACTTAAATATCCAAACGTTTAAATTTAATTTTGAGTTTTACATTCAGCTGTTAAATTTATTGATTTTGTTTTCGAAATAAAAGTAAGTAGTCTGGAATGTTTTTCAAATATATAACTAGGTTTTCTAGTCTTATATTTTGAAAGAATGGTGTATTCTCAAAATGTTTTCGGAGTATAATTTAGGAGTGAAAAAAAGCAATTATATTTTCAAAATGTAAACTCAGAATGTGCTAACATTGTAAAAGACGGGAATATTATAGAATCAATTTTAATTGCGATGTTAAATCGCATGAATAGTATCACATTCAAATTTATAAGCTTTTCATTTCCATTTTAGACATGCTTTCAATTTTATATAAAATTGATTTTTTTCTATTTTTCACTTGAATGTTCCGGCTCAGAGCCTCATCGAGCAGTTTCTCTTCCCTCCCCTCTATTTTGTCTTTTTCTTTATATGTTAATAACATTCGTTAAATTTTATTTGATTGTATAAATTATATGTGCTACAATTAACATGGTTTCATTAGCATTCATTTTATAACTATTAAAATGTGGTATCCTGAGCCCAAATATAACATTTAGCTTATCAAAATTTCGATATAATATTTATCTTAATAATAAATCCTCCATCTAATTTGTAACGCATTAAAATTCTTCCATTCTAGAACGCATTAACTATACATATCCTACAAATACATATTTGCAACTTATTCTTTTTATAAATTACCCTGTATTTTGATATAAATTCCAAAAATTAAATTTAAAAAAATCAGTCAATTTACATTATTTGTTATTACACAAGGTAACATTGTAAACTTCCCAAATGAATCGATGTAGATTGCTAAAATGGCGTGTTCGAATGATTTACTTTCTAAAGAAACATTTACCGTTCTCGTATTGGTGGGTGTGGCTAAAGAATGTATAGACCAGTATAATGCATTTAGTTATTAATTTCCATGAAAGGGGGGAAATTCAGTTTTTAGTCCATTAGTTTTATTAGTTTCAGAAGACAAACTTGACTTATGATTTTTTCCGTGTAGCAGATTTTTTAATCTACTTTAATTGCTAAAATATCATAGAAACTTTTCCAATGATATTTCTGTAAAAGCCCCTTTTACTTTATGCATATTTCAGTGAAGAACTAATTTTTTTCAAAAAAAATTGTTAGTTAAGAAAAAAAAAATAATAAGAGGATTTACGAAATACTTATATAATTCGGAACGTTAGGTAAAAATTGTTGTCATGAACACACAGAATTCGAAACATAAAACAAATCTACTTCTAAAACCAATAGTATTAACTAATAAATATTTCTTAAGAAATATGATAATCAATTGATTATCTATAGTTATATATTTTCATAAGTAGTTATTTAATGTTTCCTAGAATTTTATTCGCACTTTTTGTTCCTTTATTCAATTAAAAGTTTCCTAAAAGAATAATGGGCTTCATTTTTTGTTTACTTTTTTAATTGTTAAAAATAAAATCTTTTCAAATTGTGGCGCAGTCCTACTACCCGACTTTTCTATCATATTAAACGTTAGTCTAATCAAAAATTTAAATTCCAACCTAAGTTCAAGTTCAGATAAAATAATTGAAATAGTCATAAGCCAAATGATCAAGAATCTAATCGATCACGTTTAAAAATGTCATTTATTAATTCTTTAACTTGGGAAAGGCTCGCCACCACACAGTTACACACATAGATCTAATTCCCTTGCCACGTGTACTAACAACTTCAAGAATACATCAAATAATAAGCTTGCCGGAACACGATTCGAGCAAATCCTCCAAACAGTAATTCGTCCAGACAACGTTTGGTAAAAGTCACGTGGATATGCAAGAAACTCCCACGCACTTCACACTAGCAATATTTCTACTAACGGAACTTTTTCTTCCTCTTAAATTCAATTCTCTTATAAAACTGTCCTTTTTCTTCAAATTCAATGTCACTATTATATAACTTGATTGCATTTATTCACTCCACTTCAAAAGTTTACGAAATAAATATGTTTCATTTGGTTGGAAAGGAGTTGGAACTTTAAGTATAAAATTAGAAAAAACAAAACCCTAGCTCTCGATTATGGGAAATTTCATGAATAGCACACATTACAAAATGACAAATTAAATGTACAGTAACAAACAGCTATATATATATATATATATATATATATATATATATATATATATATATATATATATATATATATATATATAACACTTTCTATTCAATTTATTAAATTCAAAATCATAATAAAATTTTATACAAAGAAAAATACCGTGTCATGGTAAATGAAAAATTTACACAACTTTCGAGGTAATAAAAGTAAGAAATATCTGAAAATAGGTTAAGTAAAATTAAAAATATATGAATGTGGGTTATAATTATACATTATAGAGTGGAAATTCTTATACTAATACAGCAAAAACGATAAGAAAATAAATTACGCTTCTTTACAATCCCGTTACGATAACAATAAATTTTATTTCGCGTTTGGCATCAGAAAAATCGTAGAGAAGTTTTAATTAGTGCTACGCATGCTTTGAAACATCAGCTGTTTTCAAAGCAAATATTTCGAACAGTACCCATTCAAAAAGAAAATTATTTGTTCATACGTTTTTACATATTCTACCAATCCTAATTTAACAAATATTTAAGGGGAAATTCGTATAAGTTACTTGATAACTTTATTAAATTTAACTAAATGAGTGAGTGATAGCATTTTAATGCACAAGACTCGGATGTGACCATGCTGCTCCAAACAAGGTAAATCTGAGATAGAGATGTTTTAAAAAATTGAAAAAAGATTTAAAAAAAAACTGGTTGACAAGAAGGAGTGTCGAAAATAGAGAAGTATCGCTGTAGTATCCCGGGGGAGGGAGAAGCCTATCACCCGTGTTTACCAAAGACAGTAAATCTTTTGAGAGAGAAAACGATAACTAGGGTGTCTTGGGGTTATGATGCTCGTACCTTCCTGCAGAGGGCAAGCATCTGAGGTTCCCCAACATGGAGGATCAGTCTCTTCATCTAATCCCCAGGGGCAGAGTGCATAGCTATACCTCCAGATACTGAATACCCATTTTAATAGCCTTTTACGACATGCATGAGTTATATTGGAACTATTCCCTCACACCCGGTCACCACACGAATGAAATAACTAAAGGGAAGTTTATCGCAACATTATTAACCTGAAGTATTATAATTCTTTGGAGGACAAACTACATTTTCCAATAACATCAATCCTACTATTTCAAAATTAATACTTCTCAGTAATATTAGCGATTAGATCAAGAGTTTGTTATTGGGAGCTATGTATGTGGAATGCCTTTAATAATACGAGTATCTGAGCAATGTAAGGCGATATCATCTACATTTTTCTTTGAACTTGACTTCCTACGCATTAACCTAGACGGTAAACACTTCTTGTAGCTCATATACATTAAGTAAATGTCAAGGCAATGAAGATATGAATCCTACAAGATTCTTCTATTTATATACCTGTAAAGCTCTTAGAATGGGAGGATTAATACATTAATAACATTATTCCACGAAAGCTCAGTGTCCTCATTGAATTATTTTAAATTACATGAACTATTTTTAGTCTGTGCTATACGATAATAGCTCAGATATTTAATCAGAATTTCGACTCTGTATATCATCAGAATAAATTTCGTTGTAAAATGAATTAAATTGTATAATACGTTCGGCTGAATATGAATATACTTAATATTAAATTATGCCTTTGAGAGAAAAACTTCAGTCGTTATTTAATATACTTACTGCAATTGAAAAATAATAGAGAAATCCAATGTGAATAAATTATGTTGTTGTTGTTTATGTGAATTCGAAGAACAGGTACAAAAAAGTTTTTCTGAATACTTTTCATGTTCTTATAACTTCTTAGATATATTTTAATAAATTATTTTTCAAAAACTATGTTTTCTCTAAATTTCATATGATTTTGTTATTGCTGAAATAAAACTATAAAATTACCAATGTAATTAAATATGAAAATGTGTATTTAAATTTGAAAAAAAGGAATTGTTGGTAACTTCTTATAAAAATATAACCTTTTGTATAAATTATATTCTTCAAGACATTTGATGAAATTTTAATTTCCAAGCTTTTAGAAATTGAGTATTTTTATGACCGGAAAAAATAAAAAGCCGTGAAAAGAGTAATCAAAATTTTGTTTTCTGATTAGATATTTAAAAAACAATATTTGTATACTTATTTAAAAAATATATCACGAAATCTGAAACTCAGTTTAATATTAAAAAGTTCTTTAAAAGTACTTTATATTTAAAAATAATATTAATGCTCATCTAATTAATTTTTACTTAACATCTATTTTTAATTCAATAATTTGAACCCTTACTTTATTAAAAAAAATAAACACAAATAGAAAATGAAAATAGCATACTTAACAAAAGAGAATAAAATCCTTTGAAGAAATATAAACATGAACAAAAGCTCAAAAAATTAAACATTCGAAAGATTATGCTTACTTTTTTTTTCATTTTCAAAACATGATTTATTTTTGTTTTGTTCTAAGGATTTTAATCCTCAGCTACTCCAAATTTATTTTTTATTATCTGTAGTTTTAAATAGTTATAGTATATATATATGAAAAGTCCGAAGTGAAGTGAACTTTTTGTTTTAGAACTGAATAACCTCCGCGAAATCACTTGAAAGTCAGAGAGATATTTTGCTAAAGAATATTATTGTCCATCATCATATCATTGTTGCGTTGATTTGAGTTTGGACATAAGTACTTCAGACATAGGATGATTTTTAACTTTGAGAATTATTTAACTGTAGTTTGGATAAAACTGACAACTTCTGTTTCAATTAATTAATTATGTAATTCACCTCAAAAACTGAAGGACCATTGTTAATTTACCTCTTAAACTGAAAGTGAAATAAATTTGTTTAGTTAAGTAAAAGAAGTTTTTCAGCTCTTGTATTTTGCTCTGAACTTGGCATTTCTAGACAAACACTGTGTAACTACACAGTTTATGTCCAAAATACGTCAGTTGAATGTGAAATTGAAATATAATTTTCTTAAGTAGACGATTATGTTAAGTCATGGGAAAAAATTGAGCATTTAAGGATTTGAAATCGTTCATCTGCATGAATTTAACTTTTAAATAGACTGTGACGTTATAAAAATGTTATCTGAAATTCATAAGACCTTTTCAAACAGGTAAATTTTATAAGTCTTAAAAAGGCTGATGTTTCAGTCAATGACAAAATGGCCACCCAACCACTTTTTGAAATTTTATTCCAAAAGTTTTTGAGGATATGTTTATTGCCTGCTTTCACCAGTAATGATCTTAATTTGAAAAATATGTCAAAAATTTTAATCGTAGAAAATTTGGCATATATATGATTTGGGCCTATAATCACTAATAATTATAACTTAATTTCCAAAAATATATATCATAATAAATTTCTTCTAAATTTATTATAAGACTTAAATAAACATATGTAAAAATTAATTCATTTTATGGCACCATTAATGACATATAGATTCAAATATATTCAGTTGAATAATTTACTGTTAGCTTTAATTTTGAAATCTGGAAGGAATATTGTTTTCCACTTCAATTTTATCGTTTACTTTAATTCTAATATTTAATTAAATAATTAATAATTATTTTCTAAAAAGTTAGCATCTTTCAAAGCAAAATCTGTTCTTCGCAGCCCATTGCATAGAGCAATTTCTTTGTATCTTATCCTTTTTTTTTTTTTTTTTTTTTTTTTTTTTTTTTTTTTCATTAATTACTTTTTTCCTCTGTGAGTTATTTTAAGTCTTGATTAAGTTATGCGTTTTAAAACGTTAAAAAATAAACTTTCATGTAAAATATACATGTTTTAATAGTCTTTAATATGAGTATATAATAAGACTATTTAAATAATGCTAAGAATTTTTAGTCCAATGCATACTAAACATTGTATTTAAAAAATTGCATAATACTGATAGAGGGGGGGAAAAGAAAAAGGAAAAATCACAAATATTACTCCCATCTATATACCCACATACCAGTTGGAAAACCTCGCTTTGCAGCTTTCACCTCTCATTTAATGATCGCGCAGGAAAAAGACTTTTACAGAATTCTTCGGTGAAATGTATGATGTTTTTTGTTTCCAGAGAGATAGCGAAAGACAACAATCTCTCTTTGAAACAAACTCTTAAAAGTTAATAAATGGACAACAAAAATTTTCTGAACAATTCATTCTTTTTATTCAAGTCATAAGCTACACTTCAACTTCGCTTCGTAACCAAACATCGCCTGGGATACTGAAAAAACACTAGAAAAAAAAATATCGTTAAGTAAATGCACGCAACATGTTAAAAAAACAGAAGTGTTCCATTAAGGATAAAATGAAATTTCGTTATCGTTCAGCTAACGGTTGCAGTTTTTACATTTTTCATTTAAAACGAATTAAATGACAAATATTAGATTTATGTCGTACTAAACTGCTTTTTAATGATTACCCATTTATTTATAAAGATTGCAGGTGTATAACGTGACGTTGTGCCTTAAGTTGTTTTGATATTTCTTTTTCTATTCAGTCATAATCAGTTTAGAGTTGAATCATTTAGTTTAAATTAAATGTGCATTTCGAATTTCTTCTCATAAAATACATTTTATAATGATAAGTATTATTTTTAATTTTTCTGTATAAAATATGCTTTTACGAAAGAAAAAAATAATTTTCAACAACAAAAATATTTTTAAGTGTAATGAAGATAAGCATTTCATACGAATATAGAAGTACAAGTTTTTGAAAAACTTCTTTTAAATATTTTGAAGAAGTCTTGTTTGAACGACTTTCTCTTAATAATTTAATTGAAAAGCAAAATAGCTTATTTTAAAATGTATTCCATTCAGAAAACTCATAAAAATACAGAAGTAACTTAAATATATTAAAACTTGTCTTTTGAGTAATTATTGAAAACTTGAAAGTAATTATTTAGTACAATAATTACTTTAAAATTTATTGAAAAATATATTAAAAATGTATTAAAATGAATTTCCTTCCCCTATAATTTTATATTCAAAATTATCACCAGAACATAATTTTCAAGGTACATAATTAGCCAATTAAAGGGATTATTGTTATTGTCAATCACGAAATGTCGAAGCTGACCATTTTTTAAAATGTTATCGTAAAAGATTTTGTGTATATATTATATGCCTGATTTCACCACTAATGAGCTTAATATTCAAAAATATGTCGATAAAATGCTCCTAAATTTTTTCATCGTGAAAGTTTTTACATATATGTTTGTTACCTACTTTCACCAGACCTGAAAGTAATTTAAAAAAAAAAAACACCGTAATAAATTTCTCTTGAGTATTTTTATTGGATTGAAATAGAACGTACACGAAAATTAAAGCTCCTTTCTACCGGCCATTTTGATTTCGTGGACGCAGTGTTAATCCTATGGAATCTCTTTTACAATCCTCAAATCTTTACTATTTTATTTATTTGAATGCAAAAACGTGCATTTGAAAGAGCAAAAAAAAAAAAATGATGTAGGTTTCTGTGGTACTACGTTTCTCTACGATTTTTAAAAATATTTTAGAATATTTTTAAAGACCGGAAAATCTACAAGCGAATCATTAAAATAAAGGTAAAAATATTTTTAAAAATCTGAGGGAAATGTAATTCCATAAAAATTTTAATTTGTTTTTTCTTCTTTCGGATGTTTTCTTACCATTCAAACAGATAAAATAGAAGAAGAAAAAATTGAGGACAGCAGTAGATATTTCTTGCAATTAACATTACACTCATGAAAACAAAATGGATTGTAAGAGGAAGTCTTAAGGCTCCCGTTCCTGAAAATTTTCGAACTACTTCCTTTTAATATGGCTTCCTTCTTTGAATGTTTTAGGGTCAAATGATTTTACTTGTTTGTCCTTATTAGCCAATAAAGAGTTTTTTTTTAATAGATTACATAATATTATAAATTAAATTAAAAGAAACTCTATTTAATGCATTGAAAAAATGAGTCTCTTTGGCAGTGAAATCTGTTCTTCGCAACGCATTGGATTAAATAAATGTGTTTTTATTATTTCATATTGTCTATTATGAATGCTATTATTGAATAAAACTATCACTGATACTATGAATATTTAACTGTATAGGGTATTTAGAAACTCATAGGAAAACATTTAAGAGGTGACAAAAAACATCGAAACAAGCAATTTTCAATCCAAATTGCAGGGGCGAAAAGCAAGTGGTGGATCGCTGGACGGCGCTGTATTGGAAAACAGAAAGCACGAGTTTCCTTACTCATCGTCATTTCTACCATGCATTTCAGGAGGCATGGCCTATGCCTCACGCATTATTCTTTCTTTTGCATTGCAATCTAGCGGTTCAAAACTCGCTCTACGCTTGAGCATTAAATGGAGAAAATTGCCTGTTCAGATGTTTTCTATTACCCTTTAATTTTTTGCTCATAAGTTCCAAAACTCCCTGTATTCCTATACTTATAAATGAAATATTAATTAGAGTTAAAGGTGATTCTGATTATTAGAATACAGAATTCTTATAAAATACTGGCTTTAAAAAAATTCTGCAGTAGTATTCAAAATATTATTTAGATATATTTATGTCATTAAAGAAATTTGCATCTATTTTTCAGACTTTCATCTTTTTCAAAATCTTTTCTTTTTTTCATAAAAGCAAAAATACTTATATTTTCTTTTTCATCGTATTCTTTTTTAAAACACTTTCACTCTGAGTTGGTCCTCCATCTTAGCTAATCCATCATCAGTAAAATAATCCCACACATTCAGATTGCGAAATATATATATATATATATATATATATACAGAACAGAAAATTATTCAACAGAAGAGAAATTCTAAAACTTTTTCCAGAGGACATGGATTTGATAATTTGAAAGAAATTTGTATATAGATTTCATATATATACTATGGCCACATAGTTATGAGAGATTTAGATATTATTAGAGATAAGAAAAATTATTAGATGTAATGATGAGAAGTACAGGTTACAGGCTGATGATGACTAACAGCGGTTTTGTCATCAGGAATCAAATTATTAAGGTACTGGGTAATTTAATAGTAAAAATGGCTGCCCAATATTGTATGTGCTTATGGTTGTTTTGGAATTAAAACATGAAGTTCAGATTAACAGTTAAGATTCATCAAATCTAAAGATTTGATGAATCTTAACTGTAAATCTGAAAATAAAATAAAATTTAGAGATAGTAGTGCCTTAATAGAGAAATTGCAAGCTCATTTTACAATAGTTTATGTTAATAAAGTCCCTGAGAATTTTGCTATCATTAGCAGGCATTATTACTGGCAATTTCTTGATGAAGATTTTCAAAACAATGTTGAATTATTAATTTCAAAATATGAAAACAGTAAAATAAATAACATCTATTTTCCACAAAAAACTTGGATTTAGTTAACAAACAATAAATATTTACGTGTATTTTTATTCACAAAATTCCATAAGAATCCGATTAAATTTCATGGTATAACAAGTGATTTTAATACTTATGTAACTAAATGTGAAAATACTTTGCAAGGTAAGGTAAAGATTATTATAAAAGAATTTAAACAGACATTTATTATTAAAAATAATAAAAATGTAGTTAATTCCACATACAAAACCCATTCAATATTTTATAATGACTTTGAGGATCTTTTAAACTCAATAGATGTAGAAGAAACAACGAAAGTTCTTTTAATTTTTTTACGATAAAGGTAATTTAAACAGAACAATAAATTATAACAAATTTATAAATCTCATTCAATTAGTCTTACAAGACAAATATGTTATATTTAATTTAAAAAAAAACTTTGAAACAAATCTAAATATCGCAAGATTGATCAGCTACCAATAGACTTGCTAATTTGCATTATATTTTTTATGAATTACACCATATTAACAGCTCTTTTTAAATTTTATACAAATATATGGATAATCTAATGTTTTTTGGTAAAGAGAAGAATCAAGAGCCGAACATTAAATTTTATCCTGATTACCTGAATTTAATGCTAAGAAATTTCTTTACAACTAGGGATGAATATCTGGATTTGGAACTACAGATGGGGGGGGGGGGGTTTTTGACTGTTTATTAATGTCGCACTTAGAAGCAATACAGGGACTATTAGTGACAACCCTGTAATCTTAACCCCCTGTAAAGTAACAAGGACGAAGCTTGATCTAGCACCTTCTTCTCCTAACTTCCACACCATGCCAAAGGGAGGACTGGTAGCATTGAATAGATTTAATGTGAATTTAGGGGCATCTGGGCTCGAACCCACGACTCGATTAAAACAACGTTATCCGCGGGTCCGTGTCCATAACCCCTAGACTACAATGGCCACTACGGATAGTATTTCACAATACATCTAGAAACCTTTATGATAAAACAGATGTATTCCAATCTAAAGTAATTTAGATGTTATATTGAAACATCAACATATACATATTCATTACACAGAAATATTATTTGAAACTTGTTTCCTCTTAATATTTCTTTAACTCGCATAATTACAATGGATTTACTTTTTTTTAAAAATACTAAGAATTTTTTTAGATATTACTTGGGATATGATTATCCATTAAACTTCTTAAAAATATATGTTCATAATAAATTTTATCGGTGTCCTATTATGAATAGGTTTTGAATGTTTGCCAGGAGGATTTTTGGGGACATTGTGGAGGATATTTGAGATATATTTCTTTTTATATTTCAACAATTTTCTTGTTAAGGATTTTACTCTATTAAAATATTGAATGATTTTTGCTATGAACCTTGAAACCTTGATCATAGGAGCTTTTAAACTTTTTAGAATATTAAGATTTTAAATTTTTAGATCCATTAATTTTTTAATACAAATCCACCACATGATATTAGGACTACAAAGTCAGCTAGTTGGTGGTCTAGTTATGATGAATATAGTGAAAGTTTTTACATGTACATATATATTTTTGCTTAATTTTATTCAAAACTTTTACTTCTAACTGCTAAACTTTACACTTTTCATGCTGTATTTAGTAAAATCCTTATTTGTATTTAATGGTAATATTACAAATTTTTGAGGAATTTGATTTGTATTGATTATTACAATTCTGTTCATTCGTTTTTTCACACTTGTTCACATAATATGCCATATGATATATGACTTATGGTTTTTGATTTTTTGGATGTTTTCATTGATCAAAGTTGAATGTTACATCAAATTTTAAGCTGAAGTTACAATATTTGAACAATTGTGGGTACAAGTTTGTTTTATATGTTTTAAATGCTTGTAATATGAACGCCTATCTTTATTGTTTTCTTCCTGCATATTCTATTTTAGTTTACATTGTAACCAACTTTTTCGTTGCAAGATGCATTGGGCAAGGATTTATACTACGTGTTTATCCCCACAATTCAGAAACGTGTTTATCCCCACAATTCAGATTCCAATTTGAATGTGCATGTTTTTTGCTAGGCATTCATTTATTTATTCATTTTTCTATAAAGAGTATTTTCTTTTGATTTTTAATTTCCTTAGTTTGTCAAATGTACTGTTCTATGTTAATGTTATTTAATTTTCAATTTACTTATTTTTATCCAATAAAACACACATACAACACAAACAGATATATATATATATATATATATATATATATATATATAATGAGTTTTTATTCCAAGTTCCTCTCGAATAGGATATATTTAACTGAATTCTTAAATCTGGTTATTTTACATACATAAATTCTGGTTGAATCCTTATAAGCAAAGATTTTTTACTTGCAAAATTAAACGCTATTTTTGCTTTTTGCAAGAATTTATAAATGCATTTTTGGAGATATTTCTGCCATATTTTGTTTAACTGTATGAAATCCGTGTAAATTATTCATTGATAATGAATAAATGTGCTTTGTTTTTAATGTTAAATTAAAAATAATCGAATTTAGTTTTATAAATAAATGTTGTTTATGTTTAAAGTTTGATGTATGCTAACGAACATAAGAATTCAAAAACAATATGAAGCAATGCAATTTATGTCAATAAAGAAAAATTATATCAGAGAATCTACTACGACGAAATTATATGTATTTTACATTTCCAGTAAAACAGGTGTTAAGTAGCAAAGGGTTCGGAGTTTAACTGATTGATTTCATTAAAAAAATATATGGAGTAGCATTTATACATTGAAAAAAGAGTGCAAGGTTAAATTTATGCTGTTTATTAAAAAGTAAAAATATATAATCGCAAATTTTGTTCTGGAATTTTAAAATAAAGGATCATTTAGCAATTATAATTTTTCTTTGATTATTACTTTATTTTCCCATCAAATGCCATTATTTCATTTGTATTTATAATTAGTTATTATATTTAAAATAATTAATTGGAATTCACTAATTAGTGTTTAAAGATATTTGCTCGAGAAAAATTTACTTCTTTCCCTATATTAAAACATTTACCATTTTTGAAAGAAACAAAAAAAATAAAACAGGTCAACAAAATACTGATACATTCATAAGCAAATTTATGTCCTTTAATCAGAATTCATTATTTAAAAAATTAAAAATAAATATTTATTCTAAATTAATTTTTGTCATATGTCGTAAGTTGAATTGGAGTAGTTACTTTATATTCAACATTGACAAATTTTAAGGTAAATATTTATTTATAAACTGAAAAAATATATAAATATTTCTTATAATTAAAATTCAATTTTAATTATAAGTTTAGAATTAGAATAGTCCTATTATAATTATAATTAAAATTCTATTTTAATTATCTCTCTGTTCTGTAGCTGTGACATTTAAACTTACAAGCCGTATGTGCTAGCAATTCTAATAATAAATAGAACATAATCTTACCTCTCGGTGAAAGATAATAAAAATATGACACAACAGAGCAGGATTCCGTCCAGATTTTGTTTTTCTGTTGGACACTCGCACGTATGAATTTCTGTACGGGAACGTTTTCTGTTCTCCGGTGAAGGGAGCTTTTCACTGATATTGGAAGACTGACTGTCATCTGCGCTTGCTCTGTGAAATGCTTCTGACGTCATTCTGGATGTGCTCTTTTAACACTTATACTCAAAACTATAGTATTACTATTAAAAATATTTTCTCAAATCAAAAGTATTCAATCACTTTCCAGTATCTCTTCTCGCTCTGTTTTTACTATATTTCAAGATGTCCGCGTGCTCTCTCAACCTGTTGATTATACTATTCTAACACATTTATCAATATAAATAAATTATCATCATTATTTTTGTAGAAATAGAGCTACGTCTTTACCTTACTACTTTATCTAACAACTCCTTGTTTGAAATTTTAGAGGTTGTAAAAGAAAACTGTTACAAATGTGACCAAAATATTAAACATTCACTAATTATATTATTTAATTTAAAAATTAAGGGAAACCATTAAATGATTTCGGGATTCTGAGAGATTTCTTAAAAGAAATAATCGAAAAAACTTATTACGCTACAAACTTTTTTTGGAAAAAAATTTTTAAATAATCCAGAACAATTATATAAAATGTTATCGAATGTTTCGAAAGTTCGAGGACAACTTTGACTCAAAGCAAATGAATAATAACAAATATAAAGTTTCTTAGTTCCATGAAAGAAATTTGTTACTCATGAACCTTCCGAATCTCAAGTAATATTCCTTCCGAGACCGCGGATGATAGAGAAGATGAGATGAGAGTGCTGAGTTCCCGCTCTTCTCTGAATTCCACGCTGCTGCTACAGCGCCATCTGGCGAGGGATACTTTTCTTGGATCTTTATGTGCGTAAGTGCGTTATTTCCTACCTTATTTTTCTTCCGCTGCGAATGAATCTGTTCATTATTAAAAGCTAAGCTTTCGTTCTTTATACACTTCTAGGAAATACATTCAGTATAAAAGTTCCAAGCATTGTTTGAATGAAAAGTTAAATATTTCAAATGTCTTTAAAATAGAACCTTATAAACTTGGATATTAAATTTTTATAAACGTTGAATTTAAGTTTGTTCAAAGTGTTCAGTCAAGTTCCTCGTTACAATTAATTCATTTTCTTAAAAAAATATTTTTTTCCCTGCAGAACTAAAGGAGAAGAGTTCTTTTCATTAAGTTTTAAGAATTCATATTTTAAATTTTAAAGACAAAATATCCGCACATAAAAACACACACAAAATGCTGTTTACTATTTTAACTGCTTAAAGATTTGATTTCAATTATAATACACTCATACAACATTTTTACGGGAAGGGAGGTTGTAAAGAAAATAATAAACAAACAATCAGACCTTAATGTGAAGAAAAAACATTTAACTTTTTCACCATTTAGATAAAATTTTAAGAACTAAAGGAAAAAACAAACTATGCATTAGTAAATATTTTCAAACGATATTTTTCCTTTTATAACGTAAAATAATATATTTTCGCAATTTAAATTCGTTCTTGTGGTGCATTTTAATGATATCGAAGGTTATTTGAACAATTTTAGCAAATAATTTATAACGTAATAATTTTTAAACATAAAACATGTAAGGACAGTAGATTATTCCGAATGATATGAAAATTGTTATTCAAAATACTTGTGATACAGTCACTTTTATAATCGGATAGAATGATCATCAGTTTATAAAGGTTGGCTTTTGTCGTCACTTTGGTCTAGTAGTTACAGTCGCGGACTTGTGACTGGCGTTGTTTCTGTAGAGTGATGAGTGTGAGACCTGATGCCATTAAAGACTCGTCGTTTAGAGTGGCTGAGACGCGTTTAATCACGTCGGGACTCTTATTCCTCCCAATGGCGCTGTGTGGAAGTTTAGAAAGAGAAGTCAGATCAAAGCTCAAAATAATGAGGCCCATCGTCAATGGCCCATGTGTTGTTTCTAAGTGCAATGTTATTAAATAATCAATGAATCAAAAGGAACATTTTTTTTAAAAAAATCATAGTCATCAATTTTTTTTCTGCATTATTGTTATTATTTTAATGAGAAAATTTTTGAAAATTTTAATTAGTTATTGATTTTTTTTTAATTTGTAAGTGAAGTAAAAAAAGGCATGTGGAAAGCTTCAGAACATTGAATATTAGTGTATATTTTAATTAGTGTATGTTAAAGAATAATTTTCTTGACAAAGTCTCTCATTAGAATGATAAAAACCGTGCAATAAATTCTCACAAAAAAACAGATGACTGTACGACCAGTCATTTTTTTTTAAAAAAAAAATATCGCTTAAAGTTAGTCATTTTGATTTTGTTTGGTTTTATTAACATCGCATTAGCAGCAACACGAGGGCTATCGGCGACGAACCTCGTAATTTTGAGCCTCGATCAAGAGATGGGGACTACACCGGTTGTTGGCATCTATCTCCTAACTTCCACTCCACGCTAAAGGGAGGACTTTAAGCTTGTACAGGTTTAACCTGCATCCGCCCCGGCTACATGACAAGTTTGGTCATTTCTAATTATGCAGAGAAAGGAAAAACAGCTGCGTGATGAGTCCTTCATTCAAGTTAACAGTATCTTCTTGAGATTAGAATCAACAAAACTATATAATATTCTTATATTAAAAATTCCGTGAAAACATTTTGTGTATGACAGTATATAAATTTTATCAGAATTTTCTAAAAACAAATATATTTTTTTTTAAAAAAAAAAAGGGAAACTTATTAAACGTTACGCATTTGTAACATAAAAAAAAGGCAAAAATAATAATAATAATAATAGTAATAATTTGAAAGTTTACAATTTAACGCTATTACATAAGTTTTTAAAATGAATAAGCTAATCATTTTAAAATTCCTAATTTACTAAATACACTCTATAACAATAAAAAACGATGCACCAAGAAGGAGTTGCCCGATTGTAATGAAATTTCGTATGCAAAGACATTTGGACCGAACATGCAAATGATTAAAATTTGGTGCCTAATGAAAGAGTAACGGGAGCTTTCAGCGTATCGGAACTGCCCCCTCAGCAGGATATAAGAAGAGATTCTCAATCTGATGATCAAATTTTCTGTTACATTACAATTTAGGATACCTTTTCAACGGCTGAAAAAATGCCTCACCGAAAGATTCGAGTTTATTACGAACAACTGTCAGAGTTTGAAAAAGGTTGTATTATTGGATTGAAATAGGCAGGTTGGCCAAATCGGAGAATCGCTCGTCATGTTGTCGAAGCATTGCGGCGATTAGAAGATGCTCGCAAGAACGGGTGGACAATGGAAGATTTCATCGTCATCAGGGTAGCGGTCGACCAAGGATCTCGGTAGATCGGGAAGACAGAGTGATTGTCAGATCAGCTGTCACAGCGCCTGATTCATCGTTATCAACCATCAGACGTGTGACCCGCACACGAGTATCCACCAGGACCATTCACAGTCGGCTGATAGAGCGAAATCTACTCTCGTATTGACCATTACTCCACCTGCCACTCACACCTGCATACTGTCGAGCCAGATTACAGTGATGCTAGGCTCCATCAGGTTGGAATGATGCTGACTGGGGACGTATAGTGTTTAGCGACGAATCCCGCTTCCAACTGTGTCCTGACGATCATTGAAGTCGTTTCTGGAGACTCTCATGACAGAGTGCCGATCCTGCTTTCTCTATTGCACTCCGCGCAGACCCTCAACCAGAAGTTATGGTCTGGGGTACCATTTCCCTTGACATACGGACCCCTTTGGTCGTCTTAAAGGCACATTTACAGCACAGCGGAACGTTGACGACATTCTGTTTTGCTGTCGTTCTTTTTGAGGTACCCTGGCCTTATTTTTCAGCAAGATAATGCCAGACCACATAAAGCACGTGTTGCTATGAACTGTCTTACAGCTTGTCAAACACTTCCTTGGCCTGCCAGATTTCTCTCCACTCGAGCATGTCTGGGATATGATAGGAAGGCGAACTGCATCTACCAAGGAATGTTAATAACCTAGCCCGACAATTGGAGAAAATATGGCAAGAAATCCCACAGGAAACCATCAAGGAGCTTTATCACTCTATGCTCGTATGGCAGCTTGCATCCAATCTAAAGGTGCGTCAGCACCTTATTGAGCTCGTTCATTTGTAACTACGTAACTTTGAAATAAATCAGTCAATTTTTCTGAGATTTTAATCATTTTCTATTCTGTTTATAATTCTCCTATCCGCCAATTTTTGTCTCTATCGGACAACTCCTTCTTGGTACGTCATTTTTTTGTTATAGAGTGTAATTTAATAAAAGTATAAAATAATAAGAAAATTATTCTAAGACAATATTCAGACTTATACAACTAAATTAGGATTTTGTTAGGATTTAATATCATCTTCAGTTCTCTTCACACCATGCATCAAGTTACCCTTTAATTTGGCCTAACGCTGACTCCAGGATACTTCCCCAACTCGACAATCCAAATGAATTTCTCTTTTCTCTATTCATAAGGCCCCAAATGGCTTTTGGTCTCTCTCTCTCTCTCTCTCTCTTTCCATCTGATTCTCCAGTCAGTATAGTTCTTGTGTCATCATTTCATGGCATTCTAAGTTTTTTTACAAACCATGTCTAGCGTGGTTAATGTAAATAAATTAACTAACTATATTTAATACAATTACGATTAAAAAACCATGATATCAGAATAAAAGTTTCTTAAAACTGACATCGTAAATTTACAAAACATTGTTCATATTTCTTTTCTTTGATCACGAGTAGTGAAATATCGCTTTGATTTCATTCTAAGTTATTTTTCCTAGTGCAGTGTTTTTTAAATATATTTAGAAACATTTTTAATAACTTTTCGTGGATTTACCTCCTTAACTAACCTTTTTGGGCAACTTTATAACGTTATTTGATTTGAGAACTTCGCCTTGTGAATAAACCGTGACTTACGTAAATCAAAATTGCGTAAAGATGGAAATATATTAAATAGGGAAGAGAAGAACACAAGCAACACAAAGGCTGATGATGACGGACCTGGTAATTGTGAACTTCGGTCAAGTGACGAGGACGACTCCTGAGCTGATACTTCCCTCTCCAAACCACACCAAGGAGAAAAGAAATGCTGAGAGAATATAGTAGATTAATAAGAATGAAATGCTTACGACATTGGTGGAAGAAAGTAAATTGATAGTCGGATACCTGATATTTGACTCCAATTCAGTAAATAGGAATTGTTCCTGATTTAGATCCATTTTCATGTTATTGAGGTATTTAGACTTTTGCATAACGTTTGATTTAGTTACCACTCTACATTCATAATGATATTCTTGACTTATTTGATCGTTATAAGAATGAAACAAATTTCATTTTATTATTCCTGACTGACTGTTTTATCGATTAATTAATTATTGAAATTCGGCGGTTCAAATCCAATGCGGGCCGACACACTTTGATGCAAATTTTTCTATCATAAATGTAATAATTTTATTAATATTATAAATTTTATGCAAATTTTAAATTTATTTCTAAGGCTTGATAGCTAGATACATTTCTGTTGAGAGACAAATTTATAAATATTTTCTGAAAATGGTTTTGTCTAGAAAGTCCTTTCTTATCGAAAAGCGAAACGTATCTTCATTTTTCTTCCGAATTAGAAAGAATTTTCGAAGCAAATAAATATCTTCCAAATGATTCGGTGCTTTCAAAAATCTCTCGCTTTCTTAGTTTTTCTTCTTACGGATCTAAAACTAGATCTCGTACGAAATAGAACACTTGATTTTGGGACACAAAAAAACTGTCGCGTCAAGAAAATCTATCAAAAATTTATTCAACTGTACGACAACGATCCTGTTTTCTTAAAGTTTAGTGTTACAGAGGAAAACCTCGATTCTAGTTGGTTTTTTAGAATATATCTCCTCTTTCCTTCGGTTCTTTTTCTTTCTTCTGTAAAATTGAGTTTTGATGGATAACATTCCTTTCTAATCCTGACATCACTGTTTACAAAAAAATGTTTGATTATATTACTCCTATCAAATACAAGAACTATAATTTTTCCTTTTTGAAAAAGAAAATTTTTATAGTAAATAACAGAATATTTGATTCATTAATATTCTATATTTATATCTTAAATTATATTAATTCTTAACATGAATTACTTTAATATATATCATGCATTAACTTATTATATTACTTTTCGTTTAAGGCCATAATAATTCACAAAAAGGAAAAAAAAGCTTTGAAATTTAATTCATGATAGTTTACTTTTTTTTTTAATTAAGTATTAATTCCATTTTTATTGTTCAAATGCTACAATATTCAGGTTGAAAAATAATATTTAACAAATCATACATCTATACTCCTACATCTATAGATCTAAATTCATATATCATCAAATCTATTATAATACATAATTGGAATATCTAAATACTCTAAACAGCTGCTTTTATTTAGCATATATAATGAAGAATTCACATTTAAATTTGAAAAGTTGAATTATAATGAGGAAGAGTGGGAAATGTTTGAGAGTATTTCATTATAACTAACTAGCGTACGTCAAAATATAAACTAGAATATTCTGGAATATTTAGAATGACTAATAAATTTAAATTTTCACTCTCGGATATTCGAAGAGTATTCTTTGAAATATTCGATTTTGCCATCATTTGTTTGCCTTCAATTAATGTAAAATAGGAAAAAAATTCAGAATTTAACTATGAAACTAGAGGAAAACTGGAATCAGGCTTAACATCGGGGTAAAAGATACATTTTCAACTGAAAATTAACTACCAGCACCAAAACATTTTCTAACAACAAATATCATCTTATTTCACGCATAGTACGAGAATACATCGAAAAGTTTTAAATACTTCTAAGAAATAAAATATCTACATAAAATTTATTCTGCTTATTGATTCTTACCTACATAATGTTATAAATAATAGCTTTTACTGTTAATTTGTAGGGCTTAAAGAAGCCATAGATTAAATTAACTCATTTATTCCGCTTATTGATTGGATATTTAGGAACATCACATGGTAACGGACCTTATAATTTTGAACTTCAGTCAAGTGATGAGGACTATATCTGAGCTGGCCTCTCCATCTTCAAACATCTACACTACGCCAACGAGAAGACTTGGATCTTCCACGTATTTAACGGGCATCAGCCCCGCTACACAGCGAGTGTCTAGTGACAATCGAACTCGAATTTACGACTCAACGAACAGCACCAGCTGCGAATTCGCCACCATGACCTCTAGCCTACTGTGACCACTGAACTAACCTATAGTCTCGTAAAGTTTTAATTACTATCCCGGGTGTAATTATTACAACAAATAATTGAGAGAGAAACTTAATTTGTGTATTTATTATTCATAAAACTTCTCTACATAGTCATCATTCAGAGTTTTCCCGCCACTTTTTATTTCGAAGGTTGACATGAAAGAACTCAGTAGATTTAATACCTTCTGCATAGTGCAGGTCACTTCAATCTACTAAACAATCGAAAAATAATAATCATTTATCTTAAAAATTTGAAAAATTACTAACAATTTATTTTAAAATTTGATTATATAATTCTCAACATTTTACTTATATTTTTTTGCGTATCCGTAGAATAATTTATTGTTTTAGAATCTAGAAATTACAATCACATTGTATTATAATTACATTCTATTACTGATTAATACCTTCCCCTCCCCCACCCAGAAAACTTAAGCTTTTAAGTTATTCTTAGATTTGACCTGCCTTGACTCTCTCAAGATTAAAGAAGAAAAATTTAGTAAAAGAGATCAACTTTTAAAAATAGTAATAATAATCCTGCACTTTCTACAACAAGAAACCAACAAAGGAAGCTGCAAAATCTTAAAAGATTTCTGTATTGGGTATAATAAGTTAATCCGCGTGAAATTTAAAAGGAAACTTCTACAAAAATATAGCCAGACAGTAATAGATTTAAGCCTAGTATCAAGAGAAAGGATTTATTCCAAGAAACAGAGTGTTTTTGTCAGTATAAATTCGAACAAATAAATAAAGAAATGGAGTATGAGTTGAAAGAAAATAAACATCTTAGGGTTTCAATTTCAATTTTACTATCGAGTTCGTGTTATCGTTGGGTTTAATATTCGAAATGAAATTTCCAGCAAGCCACCATATTCTTGATATTAGTTTTCTTGAAAAAAATCCAAATAGATATTTTTGACGAAATAAATTCAGAGACTATTTCGTTGATGAAATACTCAAGTCACTAAATGTACGTTTGTAAATTTGACTGCATATATTTTCCCTATTAATTAAAATATGCATCTTCGAAAAAAAATACAGGATGTTTCGAAACTCATGGGCAAAAATTTAATGAGCTATGATCTTTCCCAGGTTACTGCAAGTCGCTTATGTTTTCCGTTGCTATGTAACACTATGTTTTCAATTACTAGATGTATTACCTGCAAATTGATCATCTATTAGATGCCTTTAAATTAAAATATATTGGTATTAAGCGATTTAAGATGCTTTACTTATAATTACATTTGATTTCAACATTTTTTGTTGATTAGTGTAATACTTTCTCCATTTAGATTCCAAAACAAAGTTCACTCAACTGTACGATAACTTTGTTGCGTTAATTAGTTTAGTTTTTATTAACGTCGCACTAGAAGCAACACGAGGGCTATTGGCGACGGACCTCGTAATTTTGAACCACGGTCAAGTGACGAGGACGACACCTGAGCTGGCACCCCCCTCTCCTAACATCCACATCACGCCAACGGGAGGACCTTAGGCCCCGAACAGATTTAACGAGCATCAGCCCCGGCTACACGGCGGGTCTTTGGTGGCCAAGGATCGAACCCGCGACTGAACGAAAACCGCCGGCCGCTAGTCCGCGACCTACCGCGGCCCTTGTTGCGTTAAAGGCTATACACACACATATAAAATTAAAAGACTAAAACCCCTAAAAGATCAAGTAAGATTATTATTATTACAGATGGATATAAAAAAATTAAAAATATAATTTACTAGTAATATTTCAATTGAATTAGAGATAAGGCTGTAAACTAAAGAGAAGCCGATACCTTAGTTTCTTAATTATATATAAAAATTATATTTTTAATTTACATGAATGAAGTATGATAATGAGAATAATGCAATACTTGGGTGGTTTCAAAGTCAATTTCAGAGTTTATGACGAACAGATGACTCTATTACTTTCAAAAGGAAGTTGAGAAAGGACCACAGCAATACATTGAGCGGAATTCGTCGAACAGCCTTTTCTGAGGACGTTATCATTGTCTACATGATTTCCCAGGACAGTCGTTATTATTTTGATCTGGTAAGGTTGCTTTGTGAAGGGGGTCTTAAAGGAACCAATGAAATATAATGCAGTGCTGATGTTATTGGCTTTTTAAATGATCTTCAATAATATTAAGGCCTTTTTTAAAATCATACATGGTTCATACATGAATTACAGTATTTTCAGAAACCCATAGCTGCTGATAATATGATCAATGTTGGGTGTATTACCTTCACTTGTGGAGGGTGGTCACAGTAGCCTAGTGATCATGGTTATGGATTCACTGTTGGCGTTGTTCCGATCAAGTTCAAGCCAGATGTCACTAAAAACCTGCTGTGGAGCGAGTCTGACGCAAATTAAATCTGGTCGATGCACCAAGTTTTCCTGATGACGTGTTGTGGATGCTAGAGAGGGAGCTCGTGTACCGTCCCGTCATATGATCTAGGCACAAAATTACGTGGCCCGTCGTCAATAGCCATCGTGGTGGTTCTCAGTGTGACGTCAATAAGCAATAAAATCGAATCATTTCTCGTGGGTGTAATACTTACTTGCGAGCCTTTTTGTGTTATATAATTATTATACTTAATACCATGCATATATTCTACTTTTCTTTTTTTATTATCTCTCGTCAACATACCATCATCAAATATAGAGAGAATTTCGGGGAACCGGATTCGAGAAAGCACGATCTTGGCTTCTTTTGTTACTTACATTCAACTCGTTTCTAATAAAAATAAAGTTCTGTTCATAAAAAAAATAATGAAAATTTTGTCTTTTTCTTTGCTCCTTTTAACTATAATTGAAGTAAAACTTAGCTTAAAGAGAGATTTATGAAGGAAATTTGGAAAGTGGTTTTATTATTTTCATTGATCATACCTTTATGCACATTAAGGGGCCTCGGTAGCCTAGTGGTCAAGGTCGTGGACTAGCGGCCGGTTCAGTCGTGGGTTCGATCCTTGGACGCCAAAGACCCGCCATGTAGCCGGGGCTGATGCACGTTAAATGTGTTCGGGGCCCAAAGTCCTCCCGTTGGCATGGTGTGGATGTTAGGAGAGGGGGTGCCAGCTCAGGTGTCATTCTCGTCACTTGACCGTGGTTCAAAATTACGAGGTCCGTCGCCAATAGTCCTCGTATTGCTTCTAGTGCGACGTTAATAAAAACTAAACTAAAATTATGTACACTAAACCTGATCGGCGTCCCAAGTCCTCTCATTGGCGTGGTGTTGCATCTTGGAGAGGGAAGCACCAACTCAGGTGTCGTCCTCGTCTCTTTATTGTAATTCAAAATTACAAGGTTACATAAACAATCGAGTTACATAAAATTCACATATTCAGTACAGAGATAATAAGCAATCACGATAACTAATCATATTACCTTGCACGAAAAGCTGTTTTACAAAATGTTAAATTTGAAAGTTAAAATCTAATGTTAAAACAAAATTATTTTATAAAGATAGTGGTGAAAGATAGTGCTAATACCCACAGGTTTTTCCTTTTTTTCAACTTCATTTCAGCTAATACGATTTTGAACAAGAAATAGGAGAACCCTATTAAGCTTAGGAATCGTATATAATCTAACTTCCTGAAAGCAATGATTACATATAATGTCAAATGTTTATCTTATAAGTTTCGAAATGTGTATAATCTTCATTTGATGTGATACATATTTTAATACATCTTATCTGATTGAATTGAGTTCTGATCATTAAACATATCCTCTGTTCATTTAAAGTTTCAAACTGATGCAGCTTAAAGGCGATGAAAAAATTTTGCTACTTCAAGGTAATGAGAGAATTAGCTGAAAAAATTTATAAAATTTCCTCGATGCATTGAAAAGTATAAATTTTAAAAAATATGTGATACCTAATCAAAATATTTTCGAATTTTATAAATTTACTAAAAAAAAGAAAATTTTCCATTTCATATATTGTTTCATACTATACTCAATTTACTTAAATATGTAAGCATCTTTTGTTGCATGCAATACATTACGGCAAAAAATTCAATTTCAAGTCGTATAAATTCCCAAATTGAATTTGTAACAGATGCTACGGTAGTCAAATGACTTCAGAGATTTTATGATCTTCTCTTCTTCGAGAGAACTTTTTTTCTTTCGTATCATGTAACAGACAAAATTCACTCATCAAAACTGTACGGTATAGGAAAATCCGATTTTTAGTAGGTTTACTTTTTTTCTAATTTTGCCTACATACAGAACAGATACAGAGTCTCAGATTTTTCAAAAGACATCATAATGTCAAAAGGAATTTTGGTCTACGATTTCCCCCTAGAAATGCGAATACGATAATGATTAGAATGCTATTTCTACATAATTTAGAGGAGCAATAAGAAATACACTCCCGTCATTTAAATTGTTTTAATCTAACGAAAAAATTTAAGAAATAAGTTTAAAATACTAAAAATTATTACTTTAGTTTATACAAATTTTGCATAAAATTCATATACTATTGCTAAAGACTTTTTGAAAAAAAAAAATTTTTTTAATGTTATGCGATGCTTTATTTCAATAACAGATTTTAATTAATTGTTATGTTAATTCCGAAAAGTCCGCTTTCACTTTAAATATTCTTAATAATTTTTCTAATGAAACAAAAATTAAAAGAGTTTTTAAAAATTATTATGTGGGTATATCCACGTGATTAATAATTTTATAAAATAATCTTCATTAGAAACATTATTATTAAAAAAAATCTAAGAAAATATATATAGGCTATAATTCTATATCGGAAAATATATTTTATTTTACATTTTTAACAATTCCAAAAAGGCAAAACATGCACTTGTTTAAAGATTCCAGTTTACAATAAACACAGTTCGAGTCATGGGCTCAAATCCAGCTTTAGTAAATGTTATCCATAAAAGAAAAAGAGGGGATACATTTCGTTTAAATTGTTGGCCAAAATATCCTAATCTTCATGGTCACAGACTCGTAGTCGGCGATTTTCGTCGAGTCACGGGTTCGAGCCTTGATGCCAATAAAGACCCTCCGTCTAACCAGGGCCGATACACGTGAAATCTGTCGGGGCTCAAAATCCTCCTATTGGCGTGGTATAGAAGTTAGGAGAGGGGTGCCAGCTCAGATGTCGTCCTTGTCACTTGACCGAGATTCACAATTACAAAATCTGTCGCCGATAGTCTTCGTGTTGTTTTTAGTGCGATATTAATAAAACCAATCAACAAATCAATTTCGTTAAACTGATTTGAATTTCTTCTGGTTTAGTATAGATTTCCTTATTGATTGATATAGAAATTGTGGTAGATATCGAGATATATAGATAATTTGATTGAATGAATGAATTACTGATTGATTGTCGTCTCACAAGTAACATAAAGGTATCGGCAATGGACCTCATAACGTTGAAGCACGAACAAAGGATGAAGATGACGCATGAGCCTGGAACATCCTACTCTCTTAACTTCCACGCCTTCTCACTGAGAGTGTGAATGTCAAGAGAGTAAAATACTATTTAAAGATACCATTTTTGCTCTTTAAATGAGGGTCATTAATCATTTATTTCTTCGATTAGTTTTTAATAGCTGTATAAAGACGTTAATTCAAATTAACCAATTTATTATAACATAAAATTTAAAGTATAAGTACAATGAAACAGCGTGTATTTATATTGTTTAATAAGATTTTTTTTCAGACAAAATTTTAAAAAATATAATCCATATTATTTGTCAGATTGTGTATTCGAGTTACTTGAAAAATTAAACTTTGATTAAATAATAAAGAGTTAACGAGCAAAATTTTTGAAAGACTACAATTGAAAACTGCCCGTTCCAAAACTAATGTTCATTTTAAATGAGCTTTAGTAATTAATTATTAAATAAGGTGTCTTTCAAAATTAATTAACACAAATGTGAAAAGGCGATCGTAACAAAGGTTCTCGTCAATATCTTGAACGTTTACATTTCAAGAATTAAACAATATCGTTTATAAAGGCTGCGATACCAAATGCTGAGCTCTAATGAAATTAGAAGTTTCACAAAAGATTCGAGAAAATGAAATGTGTCTGTCTTAAATGTCATTTCCTTGAACCTTAGAAAACTAATTTTAAGATTGCTACGTTGAAACTAATTACGTAAAAATAAATTTACTACAAAAATCTGAGAATAAAATGTGCAACTAAGTAATTTAATAGACTAATCCGAACAAATGCATTACTGAACTAATAAAAAAATACTATTCTCTCTAGATACTTATACTTAATAGCTTATTAGATAGAAGTTCTTCTAGTAAAATATATTGTAGTGCACATATAATATAAGGAATAGTACTAGACGAATATATAAAGCTGTTACATTGCATATGTAGGCGTCTCGTAATAACTCTTTAATCAGGTTCATGCACATAGAGAAATATTTCATATAAAAATATTCCTTTTCTTATATAAACTTTTTATTTTCCCCACGCTTAAGATTAGCTCTGTGAGGGCATCCTATTACCCATCTCGTCTGTCTTCTCATTTTAATCACAAAACCTAAGATAAATTTAATTTCAAGCACGAAGTAATTAAAATAGGCAGTTATATTTCAAATGAAGTTTATTAATCATCTAATTACGCGGATGCTCTGTGACAATTTAATGTCTATAACTACGAGTACCAATAAATTCTATATTTTATCAAAGGAACGCTTACCGGAATACGATGCAAGTACCTCTTTCAAGTATTCAGTTGCTCTGAAAGTGTTGTCACTTATTCTCACGAAATCATTCATGCGTGCTAGACTTCCTTGCACAACACTCTAACACCGTTTCTTTTGACGTAATTTTCTTATTATTTTCTCATCTTCTATTTTTCTGTATCTTTTCTCATCTTTCTCGCTTCACTTCAATTAATATAAGAACTTTGCATATTTATAAGTTGAGTTCTATGAATCAAGTAGCGTCTAGGAAATATCCATAAGGACAAATGAAGGAAAGTATACCTCATATTGGCTACAACACTTCATGAGGCTTCACGAAAGTATTTACTGTTAATGATTTCAAAAAAGAGCATATTTAAACAAGATAAAAAAATTATATTTATACTCACGTTGCTATAATTTTAACAATTAAAAATATATTTTATTAAACAATATAAGTTGTATAATTAAGACGTCAAAAAGATCTCTGTTTTCATATAATCCCTTCTTTCCAGTGATATCGGGAAGTATAGGCAAATATATTTCTAAATATATAATCGTAGTAAAATAACAGAACTCTGCAAAGCTGGTTAAATACAGTATTAAAAAATTCCCATTTAAATTACCTTTTTTACAAATATTTGATTCTTAATTACGATTATCTTTCTCAAATGAAAATTTTATGGAACTGAAAGTTACGATGCTTTTTATATTTCGAATCCTCAAGTAGAAATTTTACTTAAGATTCGAAACGATCTATAATTTTTCTTTAAATTCAAAATAATTTTACTTGAAGTTGAAGATATTTCTAAGTTTGAAACTTAAAGATATTTCCGATTTGCAAATACTCGTACATAGTAACAGGTACTCACGCACATTTCCCTTTGACCATTCTCATAGGCTGCCTTTTTAAGTAATGCGAATTGAAAACCTCATCTTGTTTAAAAATGGTGACATATGTAAATTAATATAAGAAGTGTAATGAATTAAATATTGAGATAATGGTAATAAAGAGATTAGAAATAAAGGAATTACTTTTATTTATAGGCGTTTTATGTTGTTGCGAGCAAGTTTGAGATGATATATTAAAATTCCGTCACAAGACTTTTAGAATCAGATCAGTTTATTCAACCATACTATTTGCTGTTATTAAGATCAGTATGATTCTCAATTGTACTATTTCGTTAGAAAAGCCACTAAATAAACACTCCACATTTTCAATTTATTTTCATTTATATAATTTCGTTTTATTTAGTTGAAGAATTTTATGACTGATTATTTTTTGCATCGTAATGCCACTTATTAAAAACACTAATCAATACTTTTAATAGAAAAAACTAAATATTTAAATAAATCATTAAAAACAAATAAATATTTATACAAATCATAGAAAAATTTAATTATATAACTACAAACAATAAAAATAATTTAAAACCAAAAAATCAAAACAAACATTTAAATAAACAAATAATTCAACAGAAAGCAAAATGATAGAATGTCAAAATTTAGAGTAAAGGAAATCGTGTAATTAATATTCTTCTATGCTTTGGAATGGAATAAAGCGGTAATTATTTATATCGGTAATTACTTATCAAACCATTACACTTCAGTGAATTACATTATAATAAATTATGGTAACAAACCAAAAATCAGGAAATTCAGAAATTCAACCACAGAAAATAAAAGTAAGCTTAGTAAACTTTTTCAAATTCGTTTAAAACAACGAAATAATATTCAAGCAATCATTTAAAATATTGTAAAACCAATTAAATTCTGAATAAAAGTATAAATTTTATTAAACAAAAGCTTAAAAAATTAAGCGTTCTAATACAAAATATAAAACAAAATATTTACAGATGACACGTAATCAGAATAATATGTAGAAACTTCTTAAAGGCAAAAACTAACGCAAAAATAAGTTAATTATCTAATCCTAAAAATCTTAACAAATTGCAGAAGAAGAAAAAACAATTACTATTAAAAAAACTTTACGAATATATAAAACACTACAAAAATTTCATACTATACATTCCTGGGCCGCGGTAGCCTAGTGGTCAAGGTCGTGGACTAGCGGCAGGCGGTTTTCGTTCAGTCGCGGGTTCGATCCTTGGCCACCAAAGACCCGCCGTGTAGCCGGGGCTGATGCACGTTAAATCTGTTTGGGGCCCAAAGTCCTCCCCCGTTGGCGTGGTGTGGATGTTAGGAGAGGGGGTGCCAGCTCAGGTGTCGTCCTCGTCACTTGACCATGGTTCAAAATTACGAGGTCCGTCGCCAATAGCCCTCGTGTTGCTTCTAGTGCGACGTTAATAAAAACTAAACTAAACTATACATTCCTACTCTACTCAATGACAGAATTCCCTACCAAAATAAAAACTGTTTGTTTAAATGAAACCTTACAAGTAAATTAATTGATTTAATGATACCAAAAAAAAATTGTTCGCTTAAAATTACGTAACAAATCAACTGTAGAAAATATATCGTAGAAAACAATATTTAACAAATTTAAAAAGCCAAATATTAAACAATAAACAGCATCTTTAAAAACATGAAAAATAGACCGAAAACAAAATTATACATGCCTCACCATTTAGATTGAAACATCCTGTATTAAAAAAAATTATATGTACATAGTGAGGGAGAAAGATGGAAACAATTTGAGACAAGAATAAAAAATGATAATAATTATAGAAAATTTTTAAAAAAAGAAAATAATAAAAAGAGAGAACGATAATGTATATATATATAAAGGGAAAGTCAATTATAATTTTATCTAAGTAAATTTATAATAAAATTAAATATTATATTTATCCTGGCATTTATATACAATATTGCAACGCAATTAAATAGGATGTACATACTTTTATATAAAGACGGTACTCTTCCTGATATATTTTTAACCACTTAGAATTCAATTCAACTTTTATCAACTCAAAAATTGCTTATGGTTTTGTAGTAGGTTTTAAAACAGTTTTTGATGAGCAGTTTTGCGAATATTAATAGAAATACTGGGATGGCAGAATAGTTCAAGGGTTTTTTTTTTTTTCCTTTCCTTTTGAGAATAATTGAAACCTTATGAAGCAATTTTTTGAAGCCTATATAAAAGAGTAGGCGATAATAATGTTTATTTAAGACTAGTTCCTGTTATTAATGGAAATAGACTGATAATTAGTTGAATATAGAATTTACAGCAGTCGTTAAAAATTTAATATCGTGGCTCAAAGCTGCATTTTGATGGATTCATTTTAAACTGTTGCAACACAGTCTTCATTACTAATTACTGAAAAAAAATTTATCTTGACTTTAAGATTAGGGAAACATAAATTTATTAAGGCATGTTTGCAATTTCCGGCAATTTTTTTTCTTAAACAAAGATTGGACATTTCATAATGTATAGCATTATTTGTACTGGTACAAAGGTGGGCTGCATTATGTTAGTATCCTTGAAATATTGTAGGATTTCAGTTCAGTGTTTATTAACGTCGCACTAGTAGCAACACAAGGGCTATTGGCGACGGACCTCGTAATTTTGAACCTCTGTCAAGTGACGAGGATGACAACTGAGCTGCTACCCTCCCTCTCCTAACTTCCACACCATACCAACGGGAGGACTTTGGGCTCCGCCTGATTTAACGTGCATCAGCCCCGGCTACACGGCGGGTCTTTAGCGGTCAAGGCTCGAACCCGCAACTGAACGAAAATCGCTGGCCACGAATCCGAAGCCATGACCACTAGACTGCCGCAGCCTCGAAATATTGTAGGAAGGCCACAAACTATTTGCTAACAATTTATTTAAAATTATTTCTGAATTATGAAAATCATTTATACCGTTAGTTATGTCGATATCTTCACCAGAAAAAATGCAAAAATTCATTTTGAATGCATTTATTTTGTAAACATTCTATCAACCTTACAAAAATACTCGTTTTGCAAATATTTCTCTACAGAATAAAGTATTTTCACTTCGCATGGTTTTATAAAACATTCTTATTTTAGTGCTTTCAAAAGATGTACACTAATTAATTATATTAAGTTTTTAAAGTTAATGCGCTAGAAAAAAAACTGTTTGACAACAAATCTCATTCAAAAACATTCCTTGCTATTTTTGAACGGCAAAACATAATAAAAAAAATACATTTCCAGCAAAATTCATTATTCAAAGAATAAGCTCCTCATAGGCATTAGTCGGTCAATTAGTCACTTGATTTACTTTTAGAAACATCCGTTCTTTACAAAAAAAAAGATTTTTCGGAAGAACTAACCTAATTTATGGAAAGCCAAAATTCAATTTGGATAAACTGAATAGATTTATCCGCATTTACTGTTTTCATAAAAGGAAGAAATATTTACTGCGCAAATAACTTGCAAGAATAAAAGCAGCGATAATTCGTTTTATGGAAGAAGTTTTAACAATGGCTCGACAAAGACTGTGAAGTGCATTGGAGAGAACGAAAATATTTACTGGAACTTCACACCAAGAAATACCCAGAGTTAAGAATTCTAAAAAATTTTACTGCACATTTATTATTCCAAAAAGTTATAAAAAAACTGCCATAAAATAATATTACTTTTGAATTAAATGCTCTGACAGTAATTTCCAAGACGGTTTTAAAATAATCTATCTCTTTTTCTGAATATATTTTTCAAGATGCTCTACTTCCTGTCTGAGTCCTCGATATATGTAAGAAAATAAAACATTTAGTTTTACTTTGTTAAAAATAATATTTGAATAAAAATTTATTTTCTCGGGAGTAACATTTATTTAACAAGTGTCACAATGGCTAAATATATTTAAAATATGATCATTTATATAAGCAACGTGCTTTATACAAAATAATAATAATTAACAATTTACAAAATAATAAAACCCATTAACATAGTTTTAAATTATGTTTACGAATTTTATTTTTATGATGTAGGTTATATCAAATTTTTATTGTAAACATAAATAGTAGTGGTTTCTAACCAGAGGTGCGCGTTCGCCGAGGGTCACGTGAGAAACCATTATGGCATACGTGAAAAGAAAACATTTATGTTGGCCACAGAGCTAAGAAAAAGTACAAAATAATTTTAAAATATAAGTATAAACTGATTAATTGTTTGTTAACGTCACTCTTAGAAGCAACATGCGTTCTATTGGTGACGGACCTCGTAATTTTCAGCCTATATCAAGTAACGAGGACAATACCTGAATTGGCACTTCCCTCTCCAAACTTCCCCACCGTGTTAACGGGAGAGCTTGAGACCTCAACAGATTTAACATGTATCTGCCGTGATACACGACGGGTCTTTAGTCGCTCCTGGATTCGAGTCCACGACCCCACGGAAACAAAGACGACCGCGAATCCTTGACTTGGCCGCAGCGGACATCAGCCATCAGATTATGTGTAGATGTTTTTATTAAGGTTATGGTTGTAACATCGTTGATTCCTGAAAATATATATATATTAACAGTCGCATGAGATACAACTTTGCAGAGCACTTCAGTGGCAGAATGATGAAACTGGTTAGTTTTGGAGTTCGTCGGGGTGAATACTGTGAACTCAAAACACCAAAATGTATTTGTTAACGGGGCTCGTTTAACATGCGATTTTTTTTTTTTTTCGTATACTTAAACGAAATATAATTATAAGCAAATTAAAATCAGTTTTGGATATTTGAGATTACATTTGTTCTCTTTTGAGCACATTTTTTTAAAATTTTAAAATTCAATATAGTACTAAATATCCCATTAATTGTTCTGTTTTCCAATATTTGAGTTAATTTATTTGCTTCCTTCAACAACAAAAAAAAACTATGCAATGAAAAAAATAGACCATTTAATTTAATTCAACCTACCCGTTTTTTGGAGAAGTATTCTAAATCAGTAATGAGTTAAACAGATTGTGTGAATAAGAGATACCTGGAAGAGTATTGTTTGGGAATCTTTGGAAAGAGGAACCAAGACAGCCAGAGAGAACGAGGACTGAAAAAGGTTGTAACCGCTGACATATAGGATTATTTCCTATTTCATGAACAAGTAATATAAAAAAAAAATTAAGCCAATTGCTACTTAGGTCAACAAAGAAAAATTTTATTTTAGTTACTTTTTATTAAAGTATTTGGCGGTATTTTGCCAAATGTGGCTACCCTGGTCCACTTCATGGACTTTAAGTTCAGCCAAAAAAAAAAAAAAAATAGCCAAGTTTGGCAATTTTCGAAATCGCGTCAAGTGGTTGGGCCAAACTGCATTTTCACCAATTAAATTTAAATAATTTGAAAAAACTGTATTAACATCAAGTCATCCACTATAAGTTTAAAAAATATGCATTTGAACTTGAGTGGATGAATAAAAAGTATTTTTATTAACGATTGAAAATTTGAATAAGATATATAGAGAGAGAGTGTGAGCTAAAAGTAGAAATTTAAAAATACGCAAGAAAATATTTCTTATGGTTATTTTACACGATACTTTCAGAAAAATATTAATAGTTTGGATTTTGAATTCTAATAAGGAATATAATCTCAAAAGCGTTAGCGTAGCAATGGGTTGAAATAACGCCTCTGATCACTTAGAAAAATAATTTTGAAAAAAATATAAATTTTCATACTTTTTTTTTGTATTTATTTTACAACTTGTATGCCTACAATTTTGTAAAAAATTGATAATTGTTAAAATTAAATTATATATCTTTCAAAATTGGTGTCAATGTATCAGAATTCATATAAAAAAAATCGTATGTGAATACTTTATAGGTTACGGAAAGTTTTTCACACAAAAAAAAGTAAGACATGAAGAAACTTTCGGAAGTTATTTATATAGTAAATTCGTAATAATATTAGCCATTTTTGTAAGAAAGTAGGGATTTTTATAAATATTTCTTAAATAAGGCTCATATTTTATTTTATTCTGTTATTAAAGCGTACATCCGAAAGCGATCTAAACGTAAGAAATGTTAATTTCAATGAAAACTTTTTTTTTCTATAATCACATTTTGTTGAAAAAAATATTTCAGCAAAGAGCTTTTTGATTTTGAGATATTTTAAGATGATAAAGACGACATAAAACTAATAGCTCCCTCATCAAATTGTGGTTGCGGTAGTCTAGTGGTGATGGTCGTAAACTCCCAATCAGCATTGGTTCCGTCGAGTCTTGGGTTCGTGCCCTGATGTCACAAAAGACCTTCTGTGTAATGCGAATGTTGCACTTTAAATCTGGTAGAAGTCCCAAGTTTGTCCATTGACTTGGTGTGGAAGTTTGATGAGGGAGATGACGTTTCAAATGTCGTCCTCGTCACTTAATCGAAACTCGAGATTACTTGGCCTATCGCTCATTGCCCTGAGTGAGACGTTAATAAGCAATCCTTCAATCGAAATCCTCGTCAAATATCCTTATGAATATATCGAGAAAGCCATTTATTTATGTGTAACAGCATCCTTTGTATCTAAAAAGGTGATTAGAGCTATCAAAAATAAAACTTACGACATGGCTTATTTTACCACAGTTTGGAGGGAAAAAATGAATGGGATTGAAGAAGATATAAAAAAAATTAAATGGAATATTAAATGTAAATTGTAGGTGGAAGTATGGTAACAGCCATCATTTTAAGGAATGATGGGTTATATAGACTAATAATAATTTATAAAAAGATTATTACAATAGCATTTTCTCTGATACAGAGCTGGGTTATATATTTCTTGCTTTTGTATTTGAATAAATGTTTAGTAAGATATCATAACATTTCTGAGGAGACTTTGATGTTACTTTTAAAGCAATGTGTTTTAAATGTTTACAATAATTCGTAATTTTTTTGTTAATCATCTAGCTCTAAGTTGATGTGGCAAGTGGGAGGCTAGGTCAAGTGTCAGCCTCATTATGTAAAACGGTTTTAAATTTTGAGGCATGTATTCTTTGTATTTAGTGGACCTTTATGTCATGGAGAAATATGTATACGGAAGAATTAATCTACGAAACAATTATACCACTAAATATTTTGATATCCAAACCAATTTTACCGTGTTTCAACCTCTCTCATTCTATTTGATGATTTTTGGTGGAAGAGGAACTCGAGCACACGAGGTATTTTTTAATTTTACACGCCTATTTTTTACGCGAGGTATTTACACGCCTATTTTTTAATAGATTTAATAAAAAAATATTTACTTTTATTAGATTATATTATATACTTTTAATAAATTCTTTTATAGAATTATTATTATTTGATATGAGAACTTATTAAGCTTTCCCATAAATTCTCTGTCCCATAAATTTGGAATACTTCTTATCATCCAATGCCCCTTACAGTTCCAAAAATATAGTATATCATTTATTAAAGAATTTTTTTTTTTGAAATATCAGGACTAATTGCAATATTAATGAAATTTCAGATTTAATTTTGTCTTCGATCGATAACCAACATTAAATTAAATAGGGTAAATCAATTGAATAAAATATTGGATTATAAACAAATGAAATTTTCATTTATCATGGAAAATCTTCACGTATTCAGAACAAAATGATTCTCCAAAAAGGCGCAGATCTATCAAACCAAACATCTGAAGAGATGGAGAAATTAATTGTTTATCGTAATCCCTACAGTTTCGATTCATCACTCCTACAAAATATTATCTTCGGACATTGATAGATTTTCTCGTGCACGTGCTTCCCAGAACCTTTGTCTCATCGGTCCCAAAACAATCATTTATGTAACCAGGAAACAGATTCTAGATCATCATTTCAAATACAAAGACTGCAGTGGAAAGACAGATGGACTAACAGGGCATTTTCACATTTATCAACAATCGAACAGATATTGCTCAGTTCGATTGGATAAGCATCTTAGAAATTTAGGAACGTAAACAACATCTGATACTGTCACAGCAGGGTCATCGTCTTGTGCCCTTTGTCAGGGCTTAAACCAGCCCCTGATGTAAACAAGCGTTAATGCTCGTGAAACGTATTCCAAAACGTATCACGTTTCTGTGTACAGTGACAAGGCTCCCGTTAAAGGCTTCATATCCTTAATTAATTGGGCGTTCGTATGCAAAGCGGTAGTGAGTAAATTGCGTGTGTAATTAGGATTTAAGAAACACCACTTCTGGAATTTGGGAATTGGTACAGGTCATTGCCCTTCGTATTAAAATTTGAATTTTGTTTATTCGTTAAATCGATGATTTTAGGTTCAGAGTAATAAATAGATTTTCTACGCACCTTGTGAAAGTTTAAAAATATTAAGGAAAGAAGATGCCCTGCACATCTCCATTATTTATTAAAATTTCCAATACTTTAACAAATTTCTTATTAAATTGTTTCCCATCCCCTAATCGATATTAAATAGCTATAGACTAACAGAGAGATCGTAAAGTCTTAATTATTACGATAAAATAACTATAATATTTGGATAAAATTTCTTCTGATAATTAATTTATCGTTATATGCGATTGGTTGGTTGGTTTTTATTAATATCGCACTAGAAGCCACAATTGGGCTATTGGTGACGGACCTCGTAATTTTGAACCTCAGTCAAGTGATGAGGACGATACCAGAGCTAGCACCCCTATCCTAACTTCCTCATCATGCTAACGTGAGGACTTTGTGTCTCGATTTAACGTGCATCAGCCCCAACTACACAGCGGATCTTTGTGTCATCAAGGCTCGAACTTATGACTCGACGAGTCGGCTGCCTTAACCACGAGGCTATGAGACATCTCGATGAGGCAACAATCAAAATTAACTTATAAATCAGTGTCGTATTTTGGTGCCTTTAAACAGATGGCAATATACAATGGTTCCACCAACTTTCCTTAGTAACGCCATTAGTTAGTTTAGTTTTATTAGTTTTTTATTAACGTCGCACTAGAAGCAACACGAGGGCTATTGGCGACGGACCTCGTAATTTTGAACCACGGTCAAGTGACGAGGACGACACCTGAGCTGGCACCCCCCTCTCCTAACATCCACACCACGCCAACGGGAGGACTTTGGGCCCCGTTAGTAATGCCAACTGCTGCTAAAAACAGGTACTTTTTTAATCACACTCGTATTTTAAATAAGTGCAAGGTTAATAACTAATAATATATTACTTATATATTACTTAAGAGTAACGAAGCCTTTTAAATTGTAGTAAATTGCACTCGAAAACATTTCAGAAAAATTTTGAAAACTTTTTAATCAATTTCAGCAAATTTTTACTTATTGCGCGATTTTTTTTCATAAGTAATCTCAAGAAGAAAAAAAATCAGAAAAAAAAAAGATTTTAAGAATGAAGAGGAAAACAACTGTTCAATTGTTCATAAAAAATATTTCCATTTCAGGCTCAACAACCTTCTCAAGATCAAACAGCGACTAATTAGTATTTGTCTGGAAATCGAGAATGTAACAATGAAAACAAATTGTTTGCTAATACGAGTGAAATGAGCAATTTAGTTAATTTGCAAGTAACTGAAGGTAAAAAAAAAAAGGCAATGAGACTCAGAAAAGCTTTTTCAGTAAATCAAATCGGAAGTTATTTTTTTAAAGAAAATAAATTTTAGAAATCACGTGACTTCTGAACTATGTACCCAAAATAAAAGATTTCGGTGTCATTGCATTTTGAAGACACTTTAATTAAATCTTGTTTTTGAAGAGGCGTTTTGGCACGTGGAAGTTGCATTTTTTAGAGACTAGGTAAAAAAATTCTCAAAATGAATATTAATGAAATTAAGTATTTCACAATACTTGATCAATATAAAAAGCATTAAATTATCACATTATGGTCAAACAAAACAAAGAATTATTTATATTAATTTGATTTAAGAATGTGCCAATGTGATCTTTACGATAGTCTGAGAGAAAATGTTTGTCTTTAACTTAATATTTATTTAAGGGGAACATTTTTCATTATTCAAAATATGATTAATGAGGTAATAGTAAATCACTTTTCAAGAACAAAAAAAAAAACTGTGTTTTTTTAGTCAATGCTTTTTAAATTGAATCTAACAACATTTTCAAAACAGGAATGAGTATGCTTACTTATACTAAAATTGTTAATTTTTTTTTTGAAAAAAGTCTTTTTATAAAGAAATATGTAGTAATGAAAAATATAATGGGACCTCATTAACATGCAGTTAAGTAACACACGATGGCCGCAGTAGCCTGTTGGTCATGGTTTCGAACTCGTGGCCGGCGGTTTTCGTTCAGTCGCGGGTTCAAGCCTTAGCCACCAAATATCCACCGTATAGCTGGGGCTGATGCACGTTAAATCTGTCGAGGCACAAAGTCCCCCCCCCCCCATTGGCGCGGGGGGGAAGTTAGGAGATGGGCTTCCAGCTCTGGTGTCGTACTCATCACTTGACCGAGGTTCAAAATTACTAGGTCCGTTTCCAATAGCCCTTGTGCAACGTTAATAAAAACTAAACTAAAACAAAGTAACAAACGAGTCTGCTTTATATGCAGTTTTAGAATGGCTCTCTCACTAAGCAACAGCTTGTGATATGATTTTTACCATTAAAAATTAATTTTGAAATCACTAGCATCATTCATAATATTTATAAAGTTGGTTATTTCCCTGTTTCCAGTTTCTTATTATTAAGCCAAGTAAAGATCTGACCCTCTCTGGTAGCTACTGATCTATAACCCTACAGCCTATTCTCAGCAAAATTGCTATGAACAACATGGTTTTAAAATAAAGCTCTCCATTACCCATCATATTCATCATGTTTTTGAGCACATAAAGTTCGGTACAAGAAATCGACAGGTTCAATTTTCCTCGATATTCAAACGCTTTACATAGAATATAGCATAAGGGATTGCTCTACAAACTTATCTAAATCAACCCTTCCCCTCTCAAATAATCAAACTTACTAAATCATACCTCCAAAATAGAACTTTCTCAAGAAGAGTTAATCATGATCACTCGTTCATTAAACAAATTAATTCTGGGGTTCCTCAAGGGTCGATCCTCGGACCATTCCATTTCAATTTATTCGTGAATGATATCACTAAATCCATTAATACCACCATCTGCTTGTACATAAATGATACTGCGATTCTCGCACAGCACTTAAATCTGATTCTCAATGTACTCACATTTAGTAATCACATCTCTAAGCTCGAAAAATGATTTTCTAAATAGAAAATAATAATTAATGATAAAACAGAACCTGTCTTTTTCTCAAACAATCCTAGTCCTAATGTCTTCATTCAAAATCCAAAAATCCCTTCTCATCGTAAAAAACATCTCACCTTTACCTCACTAAATAAACTTCACCTTCTTCCAGCATATTATACGTATTAAAAAGAAATTCCGTACTACTTCCTATCAAATTTACCTCTTCATTGCATGGGATTCGAAAATGATTAGAAAAAACAAAATGTTTATCTACTCTCAGATTCTTAGACCCATTCTAATTTATGCCTGCCTAGTTTGGAGTTTTTCAGCAAAAACCTATATCAGTAAACTAGAAAGATCCCAAAAAACCACACTTAATAAGAAATCTTTAATGTTCATCTGTACATGATAAAATCTTATCTACATAATGCAATTAATATCCCATCTATCACAGCCACCATGCAAAAATATCATATAAATTCTTCGAGATAACAATATATCATTACAAATATCAACATTGTTCATAGATCATTACAAGATATTCAAAATTATAATTTTGATCCCAATATTAAAAGACCACAAATCTTCTTCTTAATATCTAATTTTAGTTCTTCATCCGAACAACTAGCATTACATGCTGCTGCCTCATTGGCAGGGAGCAGAAGCTGGAAACACCTTTTCCTGCGTACTACACTTAATTTAATTTTCTCTCATTAAAATTCTTAAAATAATATATTTTTGTAAGGTTAAGCCGAAACAATATTCAAATATCACCCAAATACCGAGATTAAACGCTGCAAAGCTTATGCATTTATAATATATATATATATATCATTCCTAGACTTCGGGGTGTCATAATTCTTCCTTGAATAAAATTCATATTTAATCTTTTATTCAGATGAAGGCGAGACTTCCTGTTAAAAGCAAATATATTAATGCCCGTTTTTGTCTCTATTTTATATACATAAATCACCATTTCTCAAAAAATGAAATGCTCCAGTTCGGATTATTATTTATTTGCAAGAGATTATTTTCAAGATCTCGCTGTCAGCAAGATTAATTGTGAGCTCACGCATTTTGCATTGGTCAAATATCAAGTACCTTCAAGATTTTTTCTTGAAAAAGTGAATTTTAAGTGATTTGTTATTTCAAGCAACTGGGATCTTGGATAAATCAGATCACGGTAAATCAGATTTGCCGCTCAAGAGATTAAAAGGAAACAAAATGCTACTTAAAAACAAACAACCAATAAGGATTAAGTGATGTAAAAACAAACTCAATTTTTTTTTCAAATATTTTAAATGGTTCTTTTTTTAATTTTTTTTTTTTTTTTTTTTGTAATTGTTTTGTAAAAGGCAGTGAAAACTAGGGTATTGGAAAAATAGCGTACATAACAATAAATTTATTTTCCCAAACTAACCACTTACTCCATAATTTAATACAAATGTTCGTTATGCAGAAAATTCATATTGATGTTGGTATCTGATAAAAGAAAAAAAGGATTTCTTTGAACAATTTATTTCTTTTCTATAGAGCCATTCGCAAACAAAATCATTTGCTATTCTTTCTTCTTCTCAACTAAACGCGAATGCTTCCTTTCAAACAGAACATTCGATTTGTTTAGGAATTAAAACTTTAATATACCGTAAAATCTTGACAATAATACGCACTTTTCCCCCACATGAGGTTGCGCATTATACTCGCTCAAAAAAAGGGTTTTTAAAAATTAAACAACGAACATATAGAAGCTGAAAGAGATTGTTGTTGTAACACACGTTTTGTGCACATGTTCTTTTACAAAACAGGTGTTCTTGTGCACAAACGGGAACTTACAGTACATGTCGCACACGCATTCGTTTAACAACAGCTGTTTTAAAATAAGCGATGATCCCCGGTTGTTGCTAGTACAAAAGTTTATAATTTTATTTTATTTAAATCCCTAAAAATACCTTCAAGACGATCATATTGTAGGGGGATGTACAGGTGTCATCAGATAAGGATGATAATGGCGATATATATTATGATGGCACCAATAGTTATCACTTACGCAACAACAATAGATTAGCTGTGTTCTAGTGATTAAAACCGATAATTTGACAGTATTGTTTGTTTTGTGTAAAAATTTAACTTTTTCTGTCGAATTAGATGTTTTCGTTTCCCTTTATTAAAATTTTCATTTATGTCAATAAATACTTAAGCAATTTTTAAACGAAATATTGAAAATTTATGAGTGCGTATTATATTCGAATTTTAATTTTTTCCGAAAATTTAGGGCCAAATCAAGCTCCGTATTAACACGTGGATCAATAAGTCCCGAGACTGTGCGGTCGTGTTTTTTTTTTTTTTTTTTTTTTTTTTTTTTTTGCGATTTCCTCCTTCAAACGCACCAGCAAGTCAATATTATAATAATCACTGTTGATCGATTTACCTTTTTCGAGGTAGTCAATGAAAATCACGCCATGCGTATCCCAAAAAACTGACGCCATGACTTTGCCAGCTGACTGCTGCGTTTTCGGACGGCTTTCGCCAGCTGTGCGCCACTCAGATGACTGCCGCTTCGACTCTGGAGTGTAGTGATGTATCCATGTTTCGTCCATGGTCACGTAACGACGCAAGAAATCTTTTTTGTTGCGAGTAAATAGCGATAAACAGCTTTCTGAATCATCGACTCGTTGCTGTTTTTGTTCCATCGAAAGCAATCGCGGCACCCACTTGGAAAAAACCTTTTTCATGCTCAATTTTTCATGAAGGATAGTAAATACACTTCCATATGATATCTGTGTCATCTCAGCAATCTCACGGAGCTTCACTTTACGATCTTTCATTATAATTTTTGTCACTTCACTCACATTTTCCGGTGTAACGGCTTCCACAGGTCTACCCGAGCGTTCCGCGTCATTTGTGTCGGTACGACCACGTTTAAACTCGGCAAACCACCGACAAATCGTTGCTTTTGATGGACAAGAGTCCGGGTAACATTTTTCAATCCATTGTTTCGCTTGCACGGTGTTTTTACCCATTAAAAAACAATGTTTTATCAGAACACGAAACTCGGTTTTTTCCATTTTTTAAACAAACTACAAAACGACTTTACTCCAACCTCGATAACTCGGCTGTTTCTGGTCCGATCGACTTAAAATTTTGACTCGTTTCAAGCAAAGGTTAGTACTCTAGAAAGACCTGGTTACTGGTTTACTACGAGCGCCATCTCTGGGTTAGTCTCGGAACTTATTGATCCATGTGTTATTCACGTGTGAGTATTATAGTCAAGATTTTACGGTATGTACAACTTTAAAACCTGCATTTAATCTTTTGGCTCCAAATCCTTAAAAAAAAACTGTAATCATAACTTTCAAACATTTCAGAAGTAGTATAAAAAGGAACAACCCTTATATTTAAGCGCTGTCACAGAAAACATAAAAATTATTTTAATGAAAAGAGTAATTATAAAGAACAAAGTAACGATTTTTTTTTAAAAAAAATTTCTCCGTTTAAAAAAAACGAAAAAGGAATAACAATCAAGAACAAAAAAAAAAAACGCGACTCACGCATTAATATAATATACAAGAAAAGTCCTGAAAGTTACCAAACATAAGTTTTCCCAGATTTCAATTACTATCGAACTCCAAACAAACACCAAATATGACTTGCATCCGATACTTTACTTTAACCAGAAATACAATTAGCAGTAATTTCTTACCACAATACAATTATTGTTATAACGTAAAATTATTACATGTCTGGAAATTATTATTTGATATTTTAAGCAGCGCATGAATTACTGTTTTATATTTTTTATTACGCCTGTCTTATTTTTTCACAGCAGGCTTCCTTTATAATATTTTGGTGTGGCAATGATATTATTTTGTAAAGGAGCTAAGTTTTTTTTTTTCCGCCTTACTGGGAAAGGGACTCACTATCTTCAGCTAGTTACAAGAGATCTTAGACTTTATATTTTCGTATTCCACAGATTCTTCGTTTTGAAGAAACGGTACGTGGGTTTAGTTTTTTGTTAAGCTTTTATTAACATCACACTAGAAGCAACACAAGGGCTATTGGCGACGGACCTCATAATTTTGAACCTCGGTCAAGTGACGAGGACAACACCTGAGCTGGCAACCCCTCTCCTAACTTCCACACCACGCCAACGGGAAACGGTACGTGAGACAAAAGATATTAGAAATGTCTGGTATAATGTAAAACTGTGTATCAGGAAGGTCAACTACATAACGAAACTGTATGTACATGTAATGAGTTGACAGATCCAATAAATCGATATATTTTAATAATATTTCTTATATTACAATGATTTTTTTCTATCTTAAATTCTTAAGACTTCTTCCTGTCTTTATCAAATATAAAAGTAACATATTTATAACTTAAATGTATTGAAAATTTTAATTAGTAAAAATTCGAAGCTTGTATTCTAAAGAAGTTTTATTATTTGAAAAAATTAGTTTTTTACTCCTGTCTTAAAAAATTAGATAATCATTGAATTTTTTTTTTATTATTTTAATTCCATGAATTGAAAACAAATAAGAAAAAAATACCAATTAATATTTTTTTTTTATTTTAGTCCCATGAATTAACGAAAAAAATTCAAATTAATATTTTTTATTCTAATTCTACGAATTGACAAAGAAAAAAAAAAGTTCTATTCATTGCTTCCCCCTACATTTCATACTTAAAGATTTTATTATCAGCAACTCAAAAGAAGTTGTCTTCAGATTAGTGAAATACAATATGAAGTCGAATTAACTTTCAGGGATGTAGCGAAAAATATTTGTAATAGAACACGCAGAGTAATTTTAAAACGGTAAAAATCAATTTATTTTCTTAAATCAAGAGGCAATTTAATACTAGCTGGAAGAAGAACATTTTTATCTTATGTGTCAAACAAATGAAAACATTAAATTGAAATATTTTAAATTAAGGTATGCGAGGGCGTATTTTAAAGTTTCAATAATAACTAAGAAATAACCGAGATATCTGGATAAAATTTATTCTGCATAGTAATTTAACCGCATATACTTAATGTTATAAATTACAGTATTAATACTTAATTAATTAGTTTGTATGATTTAAAGAATCCATAGATTAAAGTAATTCTCAGTACAGAGATGATATTCAATCTTCTGAGTTCTACGAGTATAATGGCAATCTATGAAAAGTAACTGAGAGAACTCTGTATGCTGACTTTGTACAGATAATTTTGTTACGATTGATAATAAAAAAATTAAATTCAAAAAACTTTTCAAAAATTCTCGACTCTCTTTAGCAATAATCAAAACTTTACGTTAACTCGAAATAATAAACTTTACTATACTGCGAGATACTACAATCTACGGCTTTCGGTAATCAAACAAATCTATTATTAAATATAAATTAATATTTTATATACACAAGAATCAGTTACCATTCAAATTAAATTTTATCTTATGTGATATCTTGGTTATTTCTAAATAATAATTAAACAAAAGGAATTCCTCCTCTTATGTGATAGGGGCGTTATTTCTTTTTCTCTTCGTAAAGCTAAAATTGGAGTTAAATTTAATTACTGCATCCTAACAAAAAAAAATCAACTATGAGAAAATATATGTGTGTGTTAAATCAATTAATCATTTTTTTTTTCATTTTATTTTAATAACAATGGGAGAACATCATACTTGTCATGAATTTCTAACTCAGCGAATAACTCACATAAATATAATTGACACCACTTTTAAAGAAGCATTTTTAAGGAATCACTTAAATTTGAGGAATATGTAAGAATAAATTATGGAGATTAATTCAATATACATACATACAGGGCAGGCATTACGAGGTGTGGTTATTAAATAACGAGACTGATGCTGTAAAACATTTTATTTTGATGTCATACATATTTACTTATTATCACCTTCAATATTACTCCCTCCCCTATCCCTGCAACGCTCCATGAGAATCTTCCATTGTCGAAACAGTGTTGGAAGTCTCCTTCAGGACGCGTGCTGATTTCTCTTTCGCAATTTCAATGGACACAAATCTTGTTCCTTTTAATGCAGATTTCACCTTAGGAAGCAGATAGAAGTCGTATGGCTGAAGATCCGGCGAATAAGGCGGATGGTCTAACACTGGGATGCTGTACTTGGCTAGAAATCACTTGACAGATAACGTGGAATGAGCTGGCGCTTTGTTGTGGTGGAAAAAGTTTCCGTGCGGATTCTTTGTCAATTCCTAGTCTCTGCATTCGCCCGAATACCTTACCAACGGTCAGATCGAACCAGATTGTTGATTTTTTCGATATAGTCATCAGTTATTGATGTGGAAAGATGACCAATGCGTGAATCACCTTCAACGTCTTCTCTGACATCTTAAAAACGCTTATACCACTCAAAAACACGTTCACGTGATAAACATTCATTGTCATGCACTTATTTCAATAAATAATAATATATTTTTATTGCTCACTTGTCATTTTTCTAGCGACACAAAAAATAACTCTGTCAACGAAGATTACGGGTAGAAGGATTTGTTTACAGAAGCGTGAGGCACTGCATTCGACAGAGAAGGCTTCACGCTGAACAGATGTCGGTCGCTGGCGTCTGGCGCTTGCATACTTTTTCTGTAGCAGTGTCAGTCTCTTTATTTAATAACCACACCACGTAAATAACGTTAGGTGTTCATAGCCCTATATTGCATGACAGGTCATTTGAAAAGTCCCCGGTCTGACACATAGATGGCGCTACTAGAATTAAATCCATGTGTTTTTTAGTTAGCCCTAACCCTCAAAAGATGCGTGTATAAATTTGACCGCTGTCGGATCATTAGTTTGTGAATTATAGCATTTTGAGTGAAGCAACTTTTGTTATTGTGAAAAAAATGGATAAAAAGGAATTTCGCGTGTTGATAAAATATTGCTTTTTGAAGGGAAAAAATACAGTGGAAGCAAAAACTTGGCTTGATGCCGAGTTTCCGGACACTGCCCCAGGAAAATCAACCATCAAGGATCGGTATGCTAAGTTTAGACGTGGTGAAATGAGCACCGAAGACGGTGAACGCAGTGGCCGCCCAAAAGAGGTTGTTACCGACGAAAACATTACAAAAATCCACAAAATGATTTTGAATGACCGTAAATTGAAATTGAATGAAATAGCAGACACTCTAAAGATATCAACTGAACGTGTACATCATATCATTCACGAATATTTGGGTATGAGAAAGCTCTGTGCAAAGTGGGTGCCGCGCGAGCTCACTTTTGACCAAAAACAACGACGAGTTGATGATTCGGAGTAGTGTTTGAAGATGATCAAGCGTAATAAACCCGAGTTTTTGCTTCGATATGTGACAATGGATGAAACATGTTTCCATCATTTCACTCCGAAGTCCAATCGACAGTCATCCGAGTGGACTGCACACGATGAACCCGCTCCAAAGCGTGGGAAAACGCAACAGTCGACTGGCAAGGTTACGGCATCTGTATTTTGGGATGCGCATGGAATAATTTTCATTGACTACCTTGAAAAAGGAAGGACCATCAACAGCGACTATTACATAGCGTTATTGGACCGTTTGAAGGACGAAATCGCCGAAAAACGGCCGCAATTGAAGAAAAAGAAAGTGCTGCTTCACCAAGACAATGCACCGTATCACAAGTCAGTGAAAACGATGTAAAAAATCCGTGAGTTGCTTCCTCATCCACCGTATTCTCCAGATCTGGCCCCCAGCGACTATTTCCTGTTCTCAGATCTCAAAAGAAGGCTAGCTGGGAAGAAATTTTCGTCGAATGAAGAGGTGATCGCCGAAACTGAGGCCTATTTTGAAGTAAAGGACAAATCGTTCTACAAAAATGGTATCGAAAAGTTGGAGGGTCGCTATAATCAGTGTATCACTCTTGAAGGAAATTATGTTGAATAAAAAAAACTAATTTTGCCAAAAAATTATGTTTTACTATGGTAGGCCGGGGACTTTTCAATTGACCTGTTATTGTACAGGGTGCAAAATTTGGAGTAGTTACATGCAGAGTATATAAAGAGTATACGTTTTCGATGTCTAGCACCAAAAAAAAGGTACTTGAAGTCTCCACTAGGGAAAAGTGTGGCGCTGCAAGAATATGTAACAAGTGGATATCTAATAGTCATTCAAAAAGAGTAAATAACAACATTTTATTAATAACAAACAACGTTTATTGTTAGTTAAGAATATGTTTCAACATGACCATCATTCCGATATTCCAGTAATTGCATGTGGTACGTAACGTTTTCAACGGAAGCTCACAGCATATCGCCGTTTATTCCTCTGATATTCTGGTGCACTACTGATACCCGACACATTAATCATCTCTTGCTCCCCAACAGCAGTTATAAATTCAACATGCTGCGGCTTGATTCCTTTGCGTCCAAAACTTGTACTCTTGGAGTTCCTATGATTCAAAACGTTCAATCATACTCATCGGACCTCTTTGCAACATTCTCAATCTCCGGAATTCACGGAAGATACAGTATTTTCATTCTGCTGATAAAACAACTTTACTAATAAAGCATGGTCAATTAAAATCAACTCCTTGACAATTCGTCTATGAATGACTTATATTCTCTCAACTTTTCATCTTCATAATATCTTTATACGGAATGAATTTATGCGAATTCTTTGCTTTGTCCTTGACTTTAGCGCCAAACGTTCCCCAGTGGCGATTTTTGGTACTAATTTTTTTGACATAAATTGAAATCGCATACTCTTCTGTGCATATATACCAAATTTTATTACATTTCGCATAGTACCATATGCGGTATAGAGTCAAGAACACTTCGTGTTATTTTATGCTTATCCTGTCACTGTTTACGTATTTAAAATTGACTATAAAACACTAGTACATTTTAGTATTATTTAACAATTTAACTAAATATCCATGCAATGATTTCCTAAACGCGTGTTTATGTAGGATGGAATTACTACTACTCATAGCCTAAATACTAATAAAAGAACAGATGTATTTTATGTTTATTCATAAATGTCAGAAAGTCTCTGGTAGTATTATTTACTTTCCATTATTACTTTTAAGAAATTATTTTTGAATAATTCATGTAAGTGAAATTATACTTGCTTATTGAGATGGAAGCCGAAGTCGAGCAAAGATATTTATTGAATTATTCTCAACAATTTGTCATCTTTCCATATTGCGAAATCGTCATTTTTTCGATAAAGCAGAAGGAACTGTCTGTTACTTACTTACTTGACATTATAGATTATAAGAAAACAATGAACGATTTCAAATTGAAAAAATGCAAAGCTCTTTTCGATAATTACGTAAGAATTTTCTCTGAGCAGAAATTAAATAAATTTTTGTTGTTTTTTTAAATCTTCGAATAATTCGTAACTTTTCAATCTAAGTATGAGCTTATCTTATATTTTACTGCAGTTCACTAGTGCTAGATACAATAGACTATAGTTTAACTATGTGTATCTACTAACTATGTTAACTATACTGCTGTTTGTAGAAAATGCAACACCATGAAAGAATTATCAGATTGGTATGCTTCGTTCAGTTGCTCACTTTGTTACGCTTCAGCATCAATTCCAGAGGGCGCTGCGCGCCGCTCATGTGCGATAGCTCCTGGCTTTATTAATTTGCATAATATCCTATAATTGACATTTGCTGCGAATTTCATTTTGATTCTGA
>BMAW01072179.1:37736-98479 GCA_019974015.1 Nephila pilipes | reverse complement strand
TGATTCCTTCATGGTGTTGCATTTTCTACAAACAGCAGTTTATATATTACAATTAACAATAACTATGGGTATCTACTGATTAGTCTCCTCAACAGCTTCTTCAGATTTCCATAACATGCTTTCAATCCATAAATATAACTATCTAGGAAGTTATTTTGAAAATTAAGTTTTTTAAATTCTGTGTTATTTTTATGGGGAGGGAAGCTAAGTTCTTCCTTAAAACTACATGTTATGAATAAAGTTTTATAAGTTGTAATTACCTACCTTTATTGTAAGAAAATAATTAACTACTTCCTATATTAGTAAATATTGTTTTGCTGAAATGATGAGATAAAATCAACCTCCGCCAAAAAGGGGTGAAAAAACATCCATGCCAAAGGGGTGGCCTAGGACTGGAACCCTAGATGGCAGCTCATCCAAACCTCGGACTACAGTTTAAATATTCCCCAACCTAAGCAAAAGTGGATTATTTCCCCAAAGTGCCCAAAAAATAAGACATCCACAACAAAAAAAAAAGACAAATTTTATAAATGACTACGTTGCATGCATTAAATAGACCCTCAGTCTCAACTACAAACTACCGATGACATCAACGGAAAAGTTCTAAATGGCACTTAATGCAACACGTGATATACATCAGTTGCAGCAATTGTTGGAAAAATAGCTTACTCTGAAAAATATCACTTAGAAATTTCCTTCAACAGTTAAAAAAATCTTTCCTCCCTAGGAAAAAAGGGTGTGGTAGACCTTTTCCACTAGTAGCTACTAAATAACGATAGGCACAAAAGCGTCCAATAAGTGGGCTGACAGGAAATTCCTTTCTGGCTCTGTCGTTAAAGGTTAAAGGTGAAAAACTAACCAGATCAAGTTTCCTTCAGATCCAAGTGGGTTGCATTCGAACCTGTTCTCGTCATCGAAGTTCAACCTACCCCAAAAAAAAAAGGAAGGGGGGGGGTACCCGACTTCAAGCAGAAATATCAAAAACTCAAAATAAACTTTATAGGTTACAAATGTTGAAGTGGATTCTTTTTATAGTTTTTATATTTATTTATTACATGACATCGCTATCTAACTAAACACTGGAACAATAACACTCAGATAACAGCGCTATAGCAGAAAAAAGGATCGACTTCTAGACTTCAGTCTAGTCTACTTTATGGGTGGTTCTGTTTTGTGAGTAACTGTGGAAGTACTGCATACTGCAGTTGAAATACAAGAATAAATAAATTAATTATATAATGGCCTTGGAGAAAATAAAAATATATAAATGATGAAAAGCCTAAAAAAAGAAATTCAAATAGAATCCCCATGGGTTGATTAAATAACTTTAGAGAAAACTCCACACACAAGTAAGTATACTATATTTTTTTATTTAAAAAAAAATACTGCTCCTGTACGGATTGTTTGCATTATACAGTGAAAAATAAGAGATGAAACAGGCAGCAAAAGAATATAAATTAAATTAACCAGTTTCTCGTTTGTCACACTAAAAGAAAATAATACTGCAGCTGCTTCTAGTTGGAAACAATTTTTTTTTCTGCGACATGTCACGTATAATATACTAGTGAACCCTTTATTTTTGATAAAAGCTATCGAAACTTGGATTTAGATTATAGTAAATATATTTGTTGCATTGTTTTCCTCCTGCAACAGAGAGAAAAACAGAAAGTTTTAATACAGAGAATGGTCCAAAATAGCTACAATTTTTTTAAGAAAAAATTATAATTTCAAAAACTAAAGGAAGCTTTCATAAAAAATTGTTACTTTCTCGTTTCTTTCCTTTCCTTTTATTTCTTTTTTCCCTTTTTTTAATTAATTAATTTATTCATTTGATTATCATAATAGGAAAACTCCCAATTACTCGTCAGTGTAATTAGAAAAAATTGCGTCATTCACCTCCAAATGGAAAACGAAACTATCATCCTTACTGACATTTAATTATGTTCTCACTAGTTTTATTTCAAAACTTTATTCTTTATTGAATATGTTAAAATTAAGTGCTAAAAAATATCGTACTATCCTGCTCGTACTGATAATCACTCATTCTAATCTTTTCTAAAGTAATAAAAGGAACGTTGTCTAGCGTTAAATATTTTTGAAATTTCTTTACATATATATATATATATATTATAGAGAGAGAGAGAGAGAGATGGATGGATCGATTGGATAGATAAACAGATTGATTGATTGATATACAGTGGTGGCCAAAATTAAGGATACTTTTGGAAATTTTCATGTTTTTTTTTAAACTTTGTATGCTTATAGAAAATGTCATACATATAATTTTAAAGGGAATTTTATACTGACTTTAATTGAAATACAAAATTCAAATATTTGCAATACAAAAAAAGTTATTCTGCAATAATTATTGTTATACATTAAATACTGATGATTGCTGTGAGTTATCAGAACTTAGTAGGGTATCCTTTATTTTTCATTATAGCTTTACATCGATGTTTCATTGAACTGAAGATAGTTTTAAGCTTTTCCTTAGTTATTACATGACGCCAGGAAATAATTAGCGCTTCAATTAGTTCTCTTTTATTTGATGGGCATTCTTCATTTGGACAAGAGTTTTCAAACGGTGCACGAGTTTTCGATCGGATTCAAGGTGTGTGTGTGTGTGTGTGTGTGTGTGTGTGTGTGTGTGTGTGAAAACTTTCAATCATTTCTGGAGTTATTATTATTTTTTATTACTTTAATGGCTAAGTTTGTATGAACAATGCCTTTAACTGAAATTCGATCACTACGCAGAAAACAAATTATTTCATTAAAGGTAACCCATTCACAAACATAAGCTGATTAACGAGTCCACAAACGCTTTCTAAGCCTTGCTCTTGACTGATTCATTAAACGTCTTTAGAATCGTTAAGTTGATTTAATTCTTCATCTCAACTTTTATTTTTGAAACACTACAACCTACAGATTATTTTCAGTAGAAATTTTATACTCTTTGCCTCGTCGAATACTTTAACGTGTCGAAATTCAAATTAATGAAATTATCACCGCCTAATGACGTTAATGAAATTACTTCTGTTTCTAATATAATCATTCTTCCCGTTTGGTGTGGGCGTGCTTGAAATTATATTTGAATTAAATTTTTAGAAAAATGTTTCAATGAAGAAGGAAGTGCATAAATTGGTATTTTATTTGATTTATATAAACTGGAAATTATTTATGAAGATGAATATCTTTATAAGAAGATATTAAACCGATTCTATTGAAATATATGATTTAATAAAAGTAAATAAAAAATATATAAATGAAAAAAAATTCCAAAGTGTTTCAGTATAATTAAATATTTCTAAAAATATATGGTCAAATTAGCCCTCGTACTTTTTTTTTCATATTAGCCATAATAGATTAATTATTACTATAGCTTTTACATAAGCTAATAACTTTTAATGAGAAGCTTTTAAATAAGTTATCTTATTGATAGGAGCACTGTATTTATTTCGCATTCTATAATTAAATGTATGTTACAATCTCAAAAAAAATTACGCTTGTGTACTCACTCTATTTCTGTATGTGAGAATGAGTAAAAATTGAGGTTCATAGCGAAAACCCCAAAGCTAGTAATTCTGTGCCTAACAATGCACCTTGATTGAGACATTAGAAAAAAAGAACAAATGGAAGGACAGAAAATAGAGAAGGATCGTTACGGTATCCCGGGGGCACATCAACCATGTTTACCAAAGACAGTACGCTTCTCGAGGAAAGGGAAATCATTAGGGTACCTCCAGACCATTATGCCTGCCTGTATATAAAGAAAATTGGCCCCTGAAGGTATGTGCATGAGACAGAATGTGTTTGTATATTGTTAAATGTATCAAACGAATTACCTTTTTGACTCAAATCTCAAATTAACCTTCAGATAAATAATATTGATTGATTGATTAGTATTTAGAAGCTGTAAATATTATGCAGTATTTAGGTGAACTAATTTAGTATATAATACTGTTTTCTAGTTTATCTCTGAAACTAGTAATCAGATTCGACTATAATTGGGTACATGGGCTTTTTAAACCATTCTCTACCTAATTTGGCAAAATAGGGGGTTGGGGATATTATATTATGGAGGATTTGGTTTCATATTATTAATGTGGCATTAAAAACAACACGAGGGTTAATAGCGACGGAAATCGTAATTTTGAAAATCAGTCAAGTGACGAGGGCCACATCTGAGCTGCTCCGTCCCTCTCCTAACTTCTGTAATATGTCAACCGGAGGACTTTGAGCCTCGACAGATTTAACGTGCATCAGCCCCGGCTACACGGCGGGTCTTTAATGGTATCAAGGCTCGAAACAACAACTCGACTAAAACCATCGGCCGTGAGTCCGCGACCATGACCAATAGACTACCGTGGCCACTCAAATAAATAATAAGCCGTATTCGTACAATTTTCATGCAAATATTGTGGATAATTTGTTTTAAGAATAAATTTGACATCGAAATCTCACCCTTTAGAATCTATTGGTTAAAATTCAATTAGTCTCCGTGTAGTTCGTAATATAGTTATAATATGGCTCAACTACTCTTGGAGGCTTTATCCCACAATTTTGAGAACCATTGATTTTGACTTATATTGAATGACACGAAAGGATGTAATTATATCGCTTGAATAGCAATCCTTGTTAATTGATTCGAGGGATGTTCCGAAAGTAAGCTGCGTCATTTTCTTATGGAAGAGTACATAGTTCATCAGATCAAAGAAACAACAGCCATGAGAATCCACATCCGTTGTTGGTTCAACCATGGAAGTTGCGTCAGTGGAAGAGGAATGACGCATGCGCCGAGAGACGAAGAAAAGAGGATAGCAGAAGACTAGCGTGCCTGAGACGTCACTGAAAACGTGGTCGGCAATGAAACTGAGTGCTGTTTTCCTGTGTGAAAGGGCTCAGGGGATTAGTCATCCATGAACGCCTACAGTCCGTATATGGTAAGCAGTCTCGTCAAATGGTTGGACGTTGGTGTAGTACGTTCAGTGAAGGAAGGCAGAGTGTGGAGGATGAAGATCGAAATAGGCGTTCCTCCCCATCCACGAAAGAAAACAACTCTGTGCTAGAGGGCAGGGCATGGTGTTAGAGAATAGGTGCATCACGGGATCAGACGTGTCGTCTACACTGCTTATTAGTCGTGCTCAGGTCCATCCGAAACAGTGCTGAGGAGGAACAGTCTGTGCTACAATTCCTTGCATCGCAGGGTACTGAGTTTCACAGGAGTGGATGCTTCTAACTGATTGCACGCTGCCACAAATGTCGAATGCGACTCGATTGCGACTGTGTAGAAAAATAGAGTGAGGTATATAGTTCATGACGACATGGTGCATTTTTTATGCAATAAACTTTCCTTGTTAAAAGAATGACGAATCTTACTTTCGGAGCATCCCTCGTATTTCGTTTCCAGATCATTTTGCAGCCATGCTGTGCATACCTTGCTGTATCACATTCAAAGAATTTATAATCCAAAATTATTTCAAGGTTCTCTTCAAAGAATTTCGAGCAAACTCTTGGTCAAAGGATCTAGATTTATGACCATTATAAAAAAAAATAATGGTATTGATTCTTTTCAGTTTGTGAGATTTGCACTTGTTTTTACTACATCATTATATTGATTTTTTTTTTCTCTTTCATCCATTCTACCTCTTCTAGCAAGTTAATGCTCATTTCCTGAAGTTTATGCAAATAGGTTGAAACTAAAAAAAAAACTGTATTTTCTAGTTTTGCAATCTAGAAGAGAGATGAAATAGACTGTAAAAGGAGTTTTCTGTTTAAGTCGTCTTGTGTAAGAAAATATTATAATCTACTGTAAGAAGTTTATTAAGCATGTGAAATAAGGTATTACGCATGAGAAGTGGGGATGGGATATAGCTAAAACGAATATATCTTTCAATCGTGTTAGCTGAGTGGTCATGTTTGCGAGGTAGTGGCTGAAGCTGTTTCTGTCGCGTGGTGATTTCGAATCCTGATTACATTAAAACGCCACTGTGTAGTGGGGCCGAAGCGAGTTACACTTGTCCTCCCGTGGGCATGGTGGAGAAGTTTGGAGTGGGAGGTACAAGCTCAAATGTCGTCCTCGTCATTTGACCGTATCTCAATATTACGATTTCCGACACCAATAACTCTCATGTGTCTGTTGTTTCTTAGTGTAACGTTAATAAACAATCAATCTATAATTTTTTTTCTTACATGCAAATAAAAATATTATTTAAAAATACTGAGTGAAAAATCATTTGAATTTAATTCTTTGCATTTGAATATCATGCATGGTAGAATTTAAAATACTCCAACTTATTTTTTATCTCTCTCATATTTAAAGCTATCTTATAATCTAGCTTCCTAAATAGTTAGATTCGGTGAATCATTTTAAATAATATTCAAACTGAAAAAACAGTGTCGCGTATTTTCTGTTATTTCCTAGTTGCTTACTTATGTAAAAAAAAAACCTATTATTTTATAATGAGATTTTACTCTCTCTCTCTCTCTCTCTCTCTCACACACACACACACACGTATATTAAAATATTTCTTTTCATTAACATAATCCAAAAAAAATTATTTCAGTTCAAAAATACCCAACCAGTTTTGCGAGTTTCTAAATGTGTCATATAACAAATTAGCTGAGAAATATCGTTTTACAATTCACGACAGAAAAATATAGCAGAATATTATCCTCAATCATTATTTTACTCCATCAATATAGCAGTGCTTTAGATATACGGTTCTCGCAAATATATATGAAGCAAAGGAGTTTTAATTTTGAATGGTCTCTCTTGGACACTTTGAATTTAGTCATGAAAGACCCGTAGACGGTCCTTGCACGTGTAATATTTAGAAGTGTGAATCGCATTATGAGGATGAAAGGGCGCTTTATCTCTCTTTTTGGCTATTCCGCATTCCTCCTGGCGTCACACTTAAATAAGAAGTTCGCCAAAAAGGAATTTGGCACAATACAAGACACACATAGCACGGACACGTTCACACAACACACTCGCACTTACACTTTTTAAGGAATGTACACGAGTTAAACTTCAAATATTGAGACACCACTGTTATCCTTCTTCAAGTAGGTATTGTAAACTTGGTTGTTGTTAACTTTACCATTAAAATCATGTTGTTTAAATAAACTAATTGAAGGCACCAAATAATAATCTATTAATTTGAGTCATGGTTCAATCTTTTAATTCTCTACTCTCATCTATGATCGGAGCCTCATCTCTCACTACACAATCTCATAATTTGGCCTAGTTGTTTAATCATAAATGCGTTAATCTCTACATTTATTAGCTTTAAATAAATTATTTAAAATCAGGAAAGTAATGCCGTTTCACTTTCTACAATTAGAGAAAATATCCGTTGAGTAATTTCGACAAAGAATCGCTCTTCTTTTCTAATAGAGCAATGAGTATCTGAATCATCGGTTCAAAATCAGAAGCCTCTTTAGTCAAGAGTGCTGCATAGATTAACAAGAGCGTCTGTACATTTAATATAATTGCTACACATACCAGAGACTCAAAGACCTCACATATGCGTGGTGTAGAAGTTAGGGAGGTGATGAATTGATTGATTATTCATGAATGTCGTACTTAGAAAAAACACAGGGCTATTGGTGAAGGACCTCGTAATTTTGAACTACGGTCAAGTGACGAGTACGATACATGAACTGGTGAAACACTCTCCAAACTTCCACACCACCCCAACGTGAGTAAAATGAGCCTCGACAGATTATGCATGCATCATCTCAGCTTTACGATGAGTTTTGAGAACTCGAAACTACTACTCGATGGAAACAATGCCTGCATCGAACTCTCGATCATGACCACTCGGTTACCATGACGACATTAATTCGAAATAAAAAAAATCCAAAAGAGAAATAGTGTCTACAATCTGGTTAGTCATAACTTGTGAATAATGAGCTCGAGTCTCATAATTCTAAACGAATCCAATCCTGATGTATGTTCTGACGCACATAAGATATGTCATAGATCAATATTATAAAAGTTTAGAAATGACACTAGAGAGATAGAAATAAGAGATCCAATAACGTTTTCTTCATTTGGCCGTAATTAAAAATCAATAAGATTCAGTTGACCAATGAGTTGGACAGAAACAGGAAGTCAGAAAAAATTCAAAAAACCAAATGACGATATATATGTCTCCGCAATATTATTCTGTAAAGTTTATAAAATATAAAACACTGAGCTACGCAAAATTTATTTTATATTAACTATAATAATCTTTATCAATTCGAATGATATGGATCAATATTTAAAAATTTAACTGAAATTCAGGTCTGAGACAGATTCAAAGGATTTGTTATAAATAATATATATTATATAAATACACATATCTCGAAGAATCATTTATTTAAATTCAATATTTATTTTAATCTTTCTAAGCATAAAATTTGTCTGGCTGCTTTCTCAAATGGATTATATAGTTTTAAGAAATCCCCCCCCAAAAAAAAACCCGACACTAAAAGTTGTCTGATTCAATTTTAATTCAACTTTGCTAGACTAAAAATTAAAAAGAAAAATATGCCACGTGAAAGTTTAAATTTTTATTCAGTAGTAAACTTTCCGTCATAAAATCTGAAAGTAGATTTGGATCTATTGTTGTGCAGCCAAAACCGTGATTACCGTAAAACACGTGATTTCCATGTCTGAATACTTGGCAAGGCTAATTTGAATAAAGTTTAACAGAAAAAAATGAGTCCTTTATATAAACCAAGCAAAGCGCCTTTTCGAAACTAAAAGTTTTACACGGTTAAAGATAAAAAGAAAACATCTTGAAAATTATCATAAATTTAATTCTCGTAAAGAAATATTCCTTTATTGTGTAGGTTACTGTGCAATATACAGGGTGCTTCAAAAAAATGTATACACACTTTAAACTATTGTAGTTTTCCCGCTCTACAAGGCTAATGTTATATTTCTTCGCCAGGTGCCAGCATAATCGTCCCTCTATGTTATATTATCAGTTGGAATTTGTAATATCAACATGGGGGACGTACGTTTGAGTTTTGAAGAACGTAAGCAGGTTATTAAGTGGTACTGGAAGTTTGAGAATGTAAATGAAGTTCAAAGACAGTGGAGAAGGGAGTATGATACAGAACCAACTTCAAGATTAACAATTACACGCATACGAGACAAATTCGAAGTTCATGGAACAGTGTGTGATGTGCATAAAGGTCATTCAGGTCGGCCTCGAACAGCTACAAGTGATGAGTCATCAACGGCAGTCTTAAAACTGTTTCAACGCTCTCCTAACAAATCTTCAAGGCAAGGGGCACGTACAAACGTAAACCACGTAACCAAGACATTCTTTGGAATGAGATTCAAGCAGTGTGTAGAGAAATCTCATTGGACGTTTTGATACGATGTACAGAATCTGTGGTGACTCGTACTCAGAATTGTATTGATGCTGCAGGTCACCAATTTGAACAGTATTAACATTTGTTATTTATGTTTCAATTACATTGGACTTTCAGCTTTCTATTTTCCTGAAATTTAACTTTGTAGAACGGTAAATAAATTTTCTATGGAAGTTCAAAGTGTGTATACATTTTTTTGAAGCACCCTGTATATAAATTTTATTTTAATTCTTGAAGAAACTTTAATATAGTCAATATAGGTGAAATGCTTTTTAGGAAGCTCTCTGTTTAAAAAATTATGGTAAAACAATTAAATTTTCCTCTGCCTTTTATACGTGAATGATTATAGCCTTGTATTAAAATAGTAGTGAATAGGACTTTCTATGCCAAATGTGGCATTTTTAAAAAATATTTTTAAATTGTTAATAATCTTTAAGTGTATATTACTAAAATCAAAAAGTTTCCAGAATTTATCAATGGTATTTTATTAAAATTATTAACATTATTTTTATTTTATTTTCCTTCAAATTGCTATCTTCATGGAATCCTTTGAAAAGTTCTTCGGCTTTCGTTGTGTTTTCTATCACCCGAATTAACATAACGAGGTTCCTTCAACTATATTTTCAGCTACAGAAGCAGTTTAAATTCGCTGATAATACACGGAGAAAAAAGAAATACTCAAAAATGAATACCTAGACGTACTCATTTTGAAATGAGTATGTTTGTATCAGATTTGAGCGTATACCTTTATCGAATGTGAACATTACAAGTATTCAAAACCAAAAACAAATGGGAAATCAGCATTCTCAAAAAATTATTACAGATATAAGGACTATAAAAGTTCCTTTTATATACTGACTACGTATTTTACAAAGTGGGTTTCAAAAACAAATATGGTTTGCTTTAATATTTCGAACTATATTTCGTATTTACCACGCTACACGCGGTAGAATACAGGAATATTAAAATGAGTATGTACGCATACTCATTTTCGCGTCTGTGTTTGTTTACATTTTTTTCCCCAGTGACTCGCTCACAACTACAGAAAGATTCTTTTAAATAAGATATAAAAATGTTGTTGAAATGTTATTGATCATGATTTTCTGATTTATGATTTGAAAATGATTTTCTGTGAGTAGTTATTTGTGCTTTGCAGGTGTTTTTTTGTCTGTATTCATATTACATCGTAATCGTAGCTTAGTGACTTCTTACTTTAATTTGCATTAAAATTATTTTCGGTAAAATCGAACTTTGATGGATCCCCTTGGCGATTTTTTTGAGATGGCGCCAAAGCGGGTGTTTCAAACTCGGAGCTTCCGAAAGAGAGAAAAAAAGATTGCGTCGTGCCTGGAAGGCAAATGAAGTACCAGAATGACACCAAGGCGGGTATTTCAAATGAGAAGCAAGAAAAGATGACGTTGACGTCGAATCCCCTTTTACAGATATTATAGGGTTACCATAAACAAACCTGCATGGTAACCACATTAGCGATTTATCGCCAAAAGAAAGTTAAAGTTCGCCAGGCCCCCTCCAACTTCGATTCAACCGCGGAAGTTTTGTAACAAAAACTTCATAAAGTGTAAAATAATATATTTGATGAAGAAAATGATACTTGCAAATAAAGGAGTGCTTATTTATTTCCCTGAAAATTTTAATTGATATATATTTTTCTGTTTAAAATTCATTTTCGATACAACAACACAGTATCGGAAAATAAATTCAAAACATACTCACTGGATTGTTTGATTCTCATATTTGATGCAGTAACAGATTCACAAATAAATACATGACACTCATTTTTCTATTCCACACTCATAATTGATACAAGATTATATTCAGAAATGAGTATGTGAAGTTTCCATTTTGAGTACGTACAAAAATGAGTATGTGCGAATCTCAAATTTGAATACGTTGGGATCGGAGCCATTTTGAGTATGTGAAGTATTCAAAAGTGAGCACTTTCTACTCGATTTTGCATACCCGTTTTTCGCAGTGTAGGTTGTGAGAATAGGTAGAATGTTTCAAAATGGTAATATTGTGCCTGTCAAATTACTTTTTTGCAATCAGGAAGCGATGTTCCAGGGTACTGTCACGCAACCAATATCCTTCGTTTCCTTCCCATTTTGCTGGTCTTTTTTCGTCTGATTACGACTCGTAGTCGTTTGTAAATCTCTACAATAAGTTCTTTGTTGGCAATTTTTTTTTTGCCAACACCCTTAAACGATTGACGCTCTCCTTTGTGGTGGTAAATGAGGGGCGCGCGCTCCAAAGAACATCTTCAATGTTTGTGCGACCTTGAGAAAACATTTATGCCTCTTACACACAGCAATTTTCTTTTCTGCGCGCGATCTCTGCACCTCAAGAATCTCAGATGGTGATTTCTGCAGTAAAACGCAGAATCCGATATTGGCACGCTGTTCTGAAGAGGAAATTTCAAAATCTCACGAATGCAAACATTGCAATGTCAGATGGCTGTAACCTTCGCCGAAAATAAGGGAAATGTTTGACAGGTGGCTCAGAACCTTATTCAGTTATATCCCCCTCCCACACACACTGTTAGCCTGAGAAAGAGAAAACTTGTTGATCTCACTACGTATTATCTATACTATCCACTTAAAGGGAATACTTCAGTATAAAAAGTTAAAAGTTTTCCCAAATTTATCAGTAAACTTAAACTGATAAATATCCAAAAGTAATTGTTTCATTTTATTTCTTGTTAACTAAGTCCGTTAATAAAGTTATTCAAAAAAAATTATACTGATTCTGTCAAATAATTTTGAAAAAAAAAATTTAAAAAAAATTAATTTAAACTTGCTTGCGGATGCTTTACTAATGTTATTCATCTTAGCAGGTAGCTGTCAAAAATTTGGTTGGTGAATTGTTAGGGAAGTTCGAACAAGCTTAGTTAAGAGCAGTGCAGTTAAAAATGACCAATGGTTGTTTTAGTTGAGACTTCGTTTTGTCTTGGGGAAACTATCTTGGCAAGAGGCTCTCGAAATTGTGTCATTTTAAGGGAAAAGGTAATAGTGCAATCTGCAGAACTTTTTGTCTGACAACACTGACTAAGCAAATCAGTCAAATATTCCTTCATGGAATGTAGCTTCCTGAAGCAGGACAGCTTACTAATTTGCATAAATCACTGTTATTTCACAAGGCGAGGCTCTCATTCCAATAACGTAGTAAAGTTGGCACTTTTTGAACAACCGTTATACATTTCACTTTGATAAAATGTCAACAACCAAAAAATAGAATTGTTCAAATAGTTCAAATGTTCGTTTTTATTTCAGATATCAAGCCGTGATACCCAGGCTTATGGCTGAAAACTTCGAATTCGGCAGTGTCTCGACTGAGTCCTGGATCCTCCAAAGATTTTTTTGTGCTGAATTATAAAGGGCTGAGTAATAGAGACTGCGGTTGAATTAATCTAAATTACAGAATCCTTCCAGGATGCGGTGTGGAAGTGAAGAAAGGGATGTACCACAGCTCAAATGTCACCTTCATCCATTGAATGTAGTTCCGATTTATGAGTTTCGTTGAAAATGGTCCCAAAATAACTTGAATATAATAATTCAAAACAAGCCATCCCAAATTGTTTTAATTACTTATTAATTATTCTAAGGATGAATTTCACTTTAATATTAAAAATAATTTTACTTAAAAGGTTCTTATATCATTAATTTTACTCCCACTGAGTTTCTTTTTTATAAGACGGAGAAAAAAATATTTCTCTTTGCATAAATATTTGCTTACAATTTGAGTTTAATGCTGAAAGGAATATTTTCAAAACCCAAAGTCAGAAGAGAAATTTATAGTAAAAATATTCCTATGAGGACTAATGATATAATATTTCCTTTTTTTTATCTTTTTGCTATGGAAATTGAAATAGGACATGAAAGAATATTTCTAGTAAAGAGTAGTTTCCCACGTATTTAAATTGAAATCAGTTCTATTTTAAATTGCAATGAATTAAAATAGTAACTGAACTTATAAAAAGGTAGAATAAATAATCCTTGAAATAATTATATTTAATAGGGAAGAGAATAATAAACCATTACCCAAAAAATTATTATCTAAAAAAAGGAGACGTTTCATTTTAAGGAATCCTTGACTTCGATAGAGGTTAATTAAAAATAAAAACCACCTAAAAGGTCAATAAAACTATTATGAATTTTTGTTCAGTAAATTCATTGTTTTATCGGGAAAATGACAGAGAAAGTTTAATTTGACAAATGCGAGTTTAATTATGATTGAACTTAGTTTACTCTAAGCTATTTTCTTCCAACTAATTAAAGTTATTAAATTATTAGACTAAAAGGAAAATCTTCCAATACAATTGTGATTTAAATGTTGAATTGCGATATCTTACCAAATACTTTAACGTAGGTTAATATAAATACTGAATATTAACAGTAATAGCAATTACTTAAATTTAGACTCATTAATTATTTGATTATTAAATGGATATTGTATATCAAAGGAATTCTGAAATATATAGTAATTTGTATAATATTAATGGAATCAAATTATATATATTTCTGATATATGTAATTTGTATCTTCGGAATATGATCAAATTATAAATGCCGCAAGTTAGTGTTAAAACCAAGTATATATTAAAATTGTGCATAATGATAAAATATGTACATATCAAAAATGAGAAAAATTAGTTTAATAATATATGTAATAATATGTTCCATGCAAAGTGTTTTAAAGAACAAATTTAGCCACCAACGGTTCTGACTATTTTTTTAATAATTATTTAATTAAATGTTAGCATTAAAGTAAGTGATAATATGACATTATAATGGAAATTTGATCGATCGATTCATTCATTCACTCCTTTAATCATTCCTTTACTCATTCATTCACTCCTTCACTCATTCATTTACTTGTTAATTCACTCCTCCACTCATTCCTTTACTCGTTCATTCACTCCTTCACTCTTTCCTTTACTCATTCATTCACTATTTCTCCCTCATTCATTCGTTAGAAAATACATTCAGAAAACACTTTATTTTTGAAAACTGCATGGGTGATAATTTTTCTGATGACTGAAACAATAGCCCCTTAGGTGATAAATAAAGCACAAAAATTTCAAATAACCACAAAAATTTCACTTTGATACCAAAATAAATTCCCGAAACAACGAAAAAAAGTTTACGTTCACACTTTTCAAGCGTTTAAAAATTACAATGATTTATTTGTAATTTATTTATTTTTATTTTATTTTATTTTTAAATTCTTTTGCTCACGTTAATAATAAAAGCGTCTGTTTCTTCATTTTGAATGAAGTGATAATATTCTTAAGGCTCCCGTCTACGGGCCATTTTGATTTCATGAAAGTAATGTTAATCCTACGGAATTTCAACTATCGCTCTCCAATCTTTACTATTTGATCTATTCGAATGCAATAAAGTGTATCCGAAAGTGAAAAAAGTAATGAACACTTTTAGGTATTATATTTTCCCTCCGGTTTTTCAAAAATATTTTTTTCTCTTATTTTAATGATTCGTTTGTGGGTCTTCCAGTCTTTAAAAATTGTTCTAAAATATTTTCAAAAATCAGAGGGAAAGTGTAATTCCCCAGAACCCTTCATTATTTTTTACTCTTTCATATGCACTTAATTTGATTCAAGTAGATAAAATAGTAGGTTTGAGAACAGTAGTAGGACTTCCATAGGATTAACATAACGCTCACGAAATCAAAATGGCCGGTAGATAGAAGCCTTAAATCATTCATTCCTAGATATGATTTAGAATAATCATGTATTTATAGAATAAATATAACCTTATGTTATATCCCATTACACTATGAAAAAAATTTTAACTTTTCACATTTTGTTTTAGCATATGGACAAACATAAATAAAAATATTTAAAATTTTAATTAATAAATTAAAATTAATGCATAATTAATAAATTTTAATTAAAATTAAAGCATAAATAAAAATTTTAATGGCGTGGCTCATTTATTGAACAAGATAACGACTTTCCTTCATTGAAACTAATATAAATTCCCAATCAAATCTCGAATCTTTTAACTTAAAAGAACATAATTTTTAAGAAGTAAAAATCAGCTGTGAAAATTATAAAAACTAAAAAATTCTCTATAGAATTTTAAAACAGCCTAAACTCTTCAAAAGGGAAGTACGTAATGAAAAAAATTGTAGATCTATAACTGAGCCTTGTGTGTGTGGAATTATATTTTTTCCCTCAAATGAGATAATTAAACTACCGAAACATACTATAGCTTCATACCATATTTTTCTTTTCATATCAAATTTTTATAAATTATACTGTATTCTAATTTTTTTTATTTGAATTACACCATATCTAAATGCAAATAATATTCCATTTTAACATAAAATAAATTCTTAAATTAATAAAATCTCTGTTTAGCAGCAAAATAAAATTTGCAAAATTATTTCAATGATTGATAAGTCAATTTTCATCAAAAATTATACAAATTAATAAGTCTTGTTTCCATATTTTCGCACACAATTGATTATAATCATATATGAAACGATAATGAAGAGTCTAGTTTATAACACTAGATATACCGGTAATTTGACTATTCCTATTTCTATTAACACCAGTCAAAAGAATTGGTCTTAGAAAAAATGGTTTGTTGGATTTCCAGGCTTTATATATTTTTAAAAAGTGATAGATTGCTTCAATTAGATTAATTATTATATATTATATTAATTATAAATTCATTCATTAGTTAATTAAAACATAATAATGTTCAAATTCCGTTATTTTATAATTTAATTGTCGTGTAATATACATATTCCAGATCCAGCACATAATGATATATTTAGTGTTTTTATGATATACAGTATAATAGAAGACAGAATAGTCCTTTCGTTTTGCCATTTTTTTTTGGGGGGGGGGCGAGAAAAATTATAAGAATAAATTGAAATTAATAAGATAATATTTCACCCGGTGTTTAGTTTTCTTATCAAAGAATACAATTTTGAATATTTCCGTATATCTAAAAAATATTTCTTTCCAACAATCGCATCAAAATTTTACTCCAATACCCCTCAAAATTCAATCATTGACTGAAAATTTATAATGTATTGCCCCATAATCAAGAATTTGCCGTTATCACACGAATTCTGTCTCTATCACCCGCAAATTTTTATCGTTCTACAATTACGCAGTATTTATTATAATTTATTATAACTATGCAAAACTGATATCACCACATAGAAAAATGTACCAGTTATTTTGACCTGTTTTGTATAAGTAACGTTGACAGTCAAAAACTTTTTTTGATTTTGAATAAAAAAAATAAAGCTAACCTCCTAATATTATTTATTTAATTATCGCTAAAAATGTCACATCATTTCAAACAAATTAAAAATAAGATTAAGAATAAATTTGAAAATAAATTTGTAAAACTAATCATTTTGATTGCTGTGGTAAATCTGAAGTTAAAGTTTAGTATAATTAGATCCTATTTTAGATCACGCTGAAGCAATTGAAAAAAAAATAATGCCAAAAAATGTGATAGATGTGCTGAATCAGCAATTGTTGTAACTCATTCCTATTTGACCTTTTTTTAATCTAGTCCTCATTTAGCGATATTTGGCGCATTTCTTATTTTTCATCATACAAGTCTAGTCTTAAATTGGATTTTACCGTTTAATATGCGAACAAAACTAAACAAAATCCAAAATTACTGATCATGAGTCTCCCGTAGTATTGCATTAATAAAATATATTTTATGAAGATTTAACAATCAAATTTCTTCTGCGCTCAAAGCATTCCAAAAAATGTACCAATTTTTATTATTCTATATAAAAGGACCTTACCTTCAAACTCTAAGTCTTAAGAACTTACTTAATTTTGTTGGTTATTTGAAATTTATTAACTACACAAAAGTAAAACAGGGAAAAAATTTAGAAATAATACTCCTTAATGAATGCGCATAATTTGTGTTGAACGAAATAATTGCTTACTGTTTTGTGATTTTGAAATTAACTATGAAAAAATAAGCTTACTTAAGAAATCAGTGATCGATCGAATGCTTTAACAATACAATTGAAAGAAAAGACAACAAACAGAATTAGCTTTCAAATTTCTCGAATATTATGAAAAGTTGTTTCAATAATCGTGAATATAGTACTCTCTCGATAATCCGGCAGATAATGGACTGGGCACTGTTGGATTACCGAAAAGGACGGATTATTGGAAAAATACTAATAACAACATATTTTAACAGCAAAATCTACTTATTATTGTGCAAAATTTAATAAAGTACTCTTAAATGAAGTGTGAAACTCTCCAAATAACTAAAACTGCAAAAAAAAATGTACCATTTCATATTAATAACCTATATTATTTCATTCAAGAAGAATATTCCAAAGTAACGTCTAAAAGGCTTGTCGACCTATAAAAAAAGTCAGATTACTGGCAGGCTGGAAAGTCGAAGTAACGGATTATCGAAGGAATATAGTATTAAATGCTTAAACAATTTTTGATGGAGTTAAACAAGTTACAGGTTATCTTTCCATTTAAATCAGCATGAAGAGAAGAATTGTAAAAAAATTGCAAAATCTGTCTGCTTGATAAAATGTTCGATGAGAAATTTTAAAACCAGCTTTTCCGTGGTACAGCTTTTTTCTTACTTCCTTACAACCCCGGTATTCGTCTTAAAACAACAGAAATGAAACAACAAAATAATACGTATTTACGTAACGGATACAAAACATGTTTTTGTTAGCTTTTCCGCTTACTATTCTACATAATAATAGTAAAAATGCGGTTCAAACCGACCCCAGTACACAGGAAGAGACTTTCCCAAAAATACACTGTGTAATAACAATTCCAAATACACAGTATCGCAACCGTGTTATCTCGACGAGAAATCAACCGATTCCGTTGCCAATTACAGGTGGGTTTTTTATTTGTTTCCCGACCTCAAAAACAGATCAACAAAAATCCAATCCACCAAGACATTTCCATCCCCATATTCTACGCAAACGAGCGGACCTGGTACCATGAACCAGGAAACATACCGTCCTGCACACAAACAGGAGCTCAATTCCCTTATACAGGCCATTGCACAATGGGATATTCATCTGATGTCGCAAAGGGTCATTTTGGGGTCCCATTTGTGTGGGTTTGAGGACCTCGGCGATAACAAACAAAACGATTATCGTAGCTCAGGAAAGATGTCGAAAGCTAAATAATTATCCATATTTACGGGACCAATGATGGCGCCTAACGAAGAGGGTCATGGCAAAGACCGAGACTTATTTATAGGGTTCTTTCTCCGTCGCCATCTGTCTTGACCTGTCCGATTTCGAGCCAAGAAAGGAAGATTACTCGGCTGAGGCGAGCAATTAGAACGGTGTGAATTATGAGTTTTTTTTTTTTTTTGGAGGATCTGCCCAAGTGTCTGTTTCTGGACACGATTTGTGATTAGGGAAACTCGTGCCGGTTGTGGCGAAAAAAAATGTTTGGAAAAAGCTCTAGATGTAGACATATAGGTTCTATTGATATTTTTATGCTGTATGACTCGAATAACAGAGTGAGTAAAATTCTACTTAAAATTAAATTTGGTTAATCTAATAGTTTAACCTTTCTTTCTCAAAACAATAAAAATTATTGGCTTTTAGTTTAGTTTTTATTAACGTCGCACTAGAAGCAACACGATGGCTATTGGCGACGGACCTCGTAATTTTGAACCACGGTCAAGTGACGAGGACGACACCTGAGCTGGCACCCCCCTCTCCTAACATCCACACCACGCCAACGGGAGGACTTTGGGCCCCGAACAGATTTAACGTGCATCAGCCCCGGCTACACGGCGGGTCTTTGGTGGCCAAGGATCGAACCCGCGACTGAACGAAAACCGCCAGCCGCTATCCACGACCTTGACCACTAGGCTACCGCGGCCCCAAAAATTATTGGCATAAAATGTTAATCATGAACAAGATCTCAATTATCATAAAAAAAACTGATAATGAAAATAAAAATTGGCTGTAAAGATATTTAGAAAAATCTATGGATGTAGACACATGAGTTCGATTAATATTTTTTGTGGTTTTACTCGAATAACTGAGTAAAATTTTCAAAATACAATTATATTTATTAATCGAACTATTAAGTCTTCAACCAGCCATTTTGATTTCGTGAGCATGGTGTTAAATTCTATGGAATTTCTACAACCGTCCACAAATCTTTTCTATTTTATTTATTTCTAGAATGTAATAAATAACACTCGATAGAACAAAAAATAAAGAAAGCTTCTACGGAACTCCATTTTCCCTCTGCGATTTTTAAAAATATTTTACCCCTATTTTAATAATTCTTTTCGGATTTTCCTGTCTAAAAAATATAAAATATTTCCAGAAATCGGGAGGAGGGGGGGGGGAATGTAATTCCGCATAATCTCCGTAATTTTTTGCTAATTATTTTAATTAACTAAAAAAATAATAATGAAAATAAAAAATGTTTAGAAAAAGCTCTGAATGAAGACATATCAGTTCGATTGGGGTTTTTTTTGCTTTTTTTTTTTTTTTTTTTTTTTTTTTTTTCAAATAATTGACTGAGTTTTAGTAAAATTTGAAGCAAAATTATATTTGGTTAGTCTAACTATGTACATTTTTTTCCAAAAAAAAAAAACTGATGATGAAAAGAAAAAACTAAATTAAAATGTTTGGAAAAAGTTCTGGTTGTACATATACGAGTTTGATATTTTTTATAGTTTGTGTGACTCAAAATATTGAGTGAAATTTTCAAAGTAAAACTATATTTGGTTAATTTAACAGTATGCAATTTTTTTCGCAAAACAATCAAAACTATTTGCACAAAATGTTAGTAACGAATAAGATTTTAGTTATCCGATAAAACTGATAGCGATAATCTATCAAGCGATTATGATCCTGTTATTGATAATGATCCTATTGAATGATAATTAACCTATTAATTGATTAATGATTCTATCAATTGATAATGATACCTGAAACTTTTTAAAATGACTTAAAATTACCTAAAAATAATATTACTGGTAGAATTTACAAATGCGTCACTAAAAATAATATTATTTACAGGATAAGTTTGCATAAATTTAAAATGACAACTCATCATTAAATTGTAAATCATCATCTGAGATGCAATAATTCAAAATATTCTCGCAGAGATTCTCGAAAGAGGATGTTTGATAAAAAGAAAAATTATTTAGAGTATTTGAACTGTGTATGATTCGAGAATACATAAAATTTAAAAAGTCAATTTAAAAAATTGAACAACAAAAAAAAATTAATTTAAAATATACCCTAAACGGTTTTTCAAAGGATCAAAAAGTTAAATATAAATTAACTAATGAATCATTTTTTTTTTTTTTTTTTAGTGGAGCATTAGTATCGGACCATACGGTACGTTCACATTTTCAGCGATATATCAGTCAAAAAAAAAAAAACATGAAAGTGAAGTACGAATCATAATAATAAAACGCAAGATGATGAAAAAGGGTAAAGTAAGATCTCCATGACCAAAGCTTTTTCATTGCAGTCCAATTTTCATAATTATTTTATACTTTAAAGCTACATGTATCCTGTATGAATGCATTGTTCACTTTTTGTCACAATCACTTTTCCCCACTTATTTGGACCAAAGCGTGACAAATATGGCAAAATTGACGGAAAAGAACTCCAATGGTTGTTATCGACATCAGTATTTAATGGCATATATCATCTCATCTACAGAACGACAGTGGTATCTCCTAAAATGCTGAAGATGTGACATTCACATAGTGCAAACTCGGATGCAATGAAGCCTTGCTGCTTTAATCTCACCTCCACGTGGCCCACTATCTTTTTCAATCCTCAGCACGCCAACAATAACTAGGATTTAGTTTAGTTTAGTTTATATTAACGTCGCACTAGAAGCAACACGAGGGCTATTGGCGACGGACCTCGTAATTTTGAACCACGGTCAAGTGACGAGGACGACACCTGAGCTGGCACCCCCCTCTCCTCTCTCCTAACATCCACACCACGCCAAAGGGAGGACTTTGGGCCCCGAACAGATTTAACGTGCATCAGCCCCGGCTACACGGTGGGTCTTTGGCGGCCAAGGATCGAACCCGCAACTGAACGAAAACCGCCAGCAGCGAGTCCACGACCTTGACCACTAGGCTACCGCGGCCCAACAATAACTAGGAACAAAGGACACAAATGTTTTATGCAGAAGATACATATGACTTTCAGGTACAAATAGAATTTTAAGGAAAAAATGGCTAGAAAATAAAAAAAAAATATGGTCAAGGAGGCATTACTTTTTAAACAAACTAGGATCTGTTTCAAAGAAGTTTGTAAATAACAGAAATTCTGTTCTAAACGATAGAATTTTTTTAAGCAGCATTTTCTAATTGCATCCCTAGTACGAGTGTAAGATTGCGTATTTATTTATATTTATGATATAGAAATGTTTAAAGGTGTTTTTTGAAGCTAATGGTTCATAATTATTTTTATTTTAGGCCGCGGTATCCTTGAGTTAATAGTCACGAGCTGATAGCCTACGCGTTTTTGCCGTCAAATCGATGATTGGAGACCTGATTCCAAAGAAAAGCCCATTGTGTTGCGGGACTGACATACATTAAGACAGTAGAAGCTCCAAGTTTTCCCGTTGGCGTGGTGTGGAAGTTTGAAGTGGGAGGTACCACCTCAGTTGTCAACCTCGTTATTTATCCGTGGTTAAAATTTACTAGGTCCGTCACCAATAACCTTAGTGTTGCTCCTTTGTGCGACGTTAATAAACAAAACTACTTTTAACCTATTTTATATGATTATCGGAACATTCATATAAATTAAAATTGTGTGTGTTTGAATTTTTGAATTCTTTCTTCCATTCCTTTTAATTTAGTTTGTGAAAGAAATTGGCTATTATTTTGATTAGCAACGATGTCAAAAATCAAGTTGAAAAGTTATTTTTATTCAAATTATTTTACATTTAAGTTACTTGCATGAAAATGTATGGAAGATTTATTCCATTAATTGATTAATTTTTAACTTCTTTTAACAATTGCATGCTTGTCTTCAGCTTTATTTTGAGTTAAACAACATTTAAATACAATTTTCTTTTTAAACTTTCTCAGAAGAAACTAAACGCTTTCTATCTTTACTTCTTGTATAATCTTATTCAAAAACATTTTTACCTCCAAATCAGAGGGGTTTTTTTTCTTTATTATTTTAACTAGTTTTTGTTTAATATTCTACATTATTTTTTAAGAATTCATTAACATTTGGTTTACTTCCTTTTTCTTGCCAGATGTTATTTTGAGAGGCACAAGCTTTTTATTATATGCATTTGAAAATATTTTTCATCTACATGTGTAATAAGATTCGTATTTACGTTTTCATGAAACGGTTCGAAAAATAAGGTAAAAAGGCTTGGGTATTTTTAACTAAATACAAATTTTATCCTCATTTTGAAAAAAAAAATTTCCTACAAATTTGAAATGCAATAAGAAAGAGACATAAATTGATATTCAAGAATAAAAGCAGTTTTCGCCAAACATGAAAAAAAAAATTATGTTAATCTATAATGCGCATAAATTTATCAAACAACCTATTGTTGACTGATTAAATGTGTACAATGATTATTTAATACATTTTTTGAGAAATTCATGGTGAACTTAGCTTTAAAAAACATGTGCAGCAAAAGTGAGATAGCTAAAAAAAAAAACTAGATACCTTTTCCATTGAAATAAGAATAAAATTTTACAACTCTAATTCAAACATTCTAACTATATAAAAATAAGAAAATTGAAAGTTTTTGATTTTGAGCATTTACGCAAAACCTTTAAAAAATACAAAGAAGTACTTAAACATTTGTAAAAATTCAAGGACTTTTCTTTTTACTCGTGGATATCTATTGACTGGATGCGATCTCAATTAAATAACCGAGTTCTTAATTGTATTTCAATCATTAATTAATAAAAATTAGTAGAACCTCAACGGTACTCCTCCCTCTGAAAATACAATTATTTTTCACTTTAACTTGATTTAATTGACCTCTAAATCTTGGACAAACACTCCCTTTATGTATTTTTTATATTTGCATGTTCAGAAAATACAATAATTACGGTTTTGTTTTTTTATAAATAAACAATTTTTTTTCCTCTTCTCACTTTTATGAGATTTTTTAAGCTGAAAAAGTGTAGTTACTAGGGTGTATCATTGTATAAAAATTCCTCTTTGATCCGGTATACTCTATAATCCGGTACCAATCGATATTGACGCTTTCGGAATTTTTCGTTTTGATTTAAGAGTTTGTTGATCTTGGTTTCCAGATCGCGACGCAATGCTGATTGCATTTTTACCTATGTTCTGTAATAATTATTTGTTTTTGCAGTGTTTTTTTATCAATGCAAGAATAGTCAAATTAGTTACTATTCAATGTTTGAATTTAATTCTGCAGTTGCCAGAATACTAAAATACTTTGTCGAATATTTATATCGTCTACACATGCTCAGAATATGCATTAACACTCTAAATATATGTTTTAATCTTTTTTCATTATTCTTAGTATCCCAATAATCCGGTAAAATCTCCCCGGCAAGGCCAGGGTCACGAACATGCCGGTTTAAAGAAAATTTACTATAAATCCTTTAAATAGATTTTAGTCTTATTCTTTTTTCTTTTATAGATAACTTCCTATTTTCTACATTTGATCTCTTGAACTTGAATTTTTGGGTGTCGGCCTAGTATTTTCCTTGAAATTTAAGTTTAATTGAGATATAACTTTTAATTAAAATAATCCTTAAAAAATTTTGATATCTTTTTATTCTTGAAGTACTTAACTTCTTTTCGACTCTCCTCTTATTAATTTTAGAGACTAACGTTTTATTCTTTTTCTGGTATTATTTGTTATACCAATGGTTCTAATCCTCATATTATTATGTATTTTAGAAACTATTGATTTCCAACTATATTTATCGCATATTAAAATTTCTGTCTACGATGGTAGTTCAGAAATTATCCCTATTAAGAAAGGAACTGGAGTAACTCACTGCAATATTATCCATCGATTTTTTTTTCTTTTCTCAGAAGTTCATGAGTGTGACATCCTTCACATTCCCAAAAAATAGTCGTCACAATTTGAGAGGTCGATGAGACTGTCCTCGCCTTCTTTGAGCATATTCACCAGTAACAACCGATTACTAGGATTATCGCTTAGTTTCCGGTGTTTAATGATGAATCCAGGTAGGGAAGATGCAAAATGACGGCGACAGCTCGATGTGGTAACAATCAAATTTAGACCTGACAGGAAAATTACAATTTAAACTAAACCAGATCTACTCTTGTCTCTGTTTTTGTGTCGAACTTATTTTGGAGCCAGATGATACTGCTGCCTAACAGAGAGAGAGATAGCTGCCTACAATAGAAACACCAACTTACTTTAGAAACGCCATCTGTTGTCAAAAATATTTTTTTTTTAACTTATCGTGTATAATATGGTAAATAAATAATTTAGTTTATTTTCATTATAACTTGATTTAAGGTAATACAAAGTTATTCAAAATGAATCATCTCCTTTAAAAATACCATATTTTCAAAAGTGAAAAACACAGAATAATAAGGAATACATGAATATAAAAAGAGAGTGTGGAAGTCTTATATTATGAAGAATATGTATGAACTTTGTGAAGCTATTTCACGAAAACTGTTTCAGGTGTTTTCACGGAGTTACCTAGTATTTGGAGCGGTCGCAATGGATTATATGACTTGATGTTACACAGCTGGCCACCTAAGTCACCTAATATGCGATGTTTATGTGATTTCTTTCTATGGAGATTTGTATAAGACAAAATGTATGCTACACCATCACCGAAAAATTTAAGTACAACACCGGTTTCTGCTTCTGAGCAGTCAATAACCACTGACGCTTTACAACGTGTTAATCGGAAATTTATATATCGAACTGACAATAAACGTATAGCTGAAAGAAGTTATACCTAACACTCGTAAGAAAAATTTCTGTATTCATATTTTTCCTTTACATTCATGTATTACTTATCATTTTGTGTTACTTATTCATGAAAATATAGCATTTTAAAATCGAATGTTTCATTTAGAATAACCCTGAACTTAACTTATTACCTTGAAATAAGTAAGCATGAGATTTCTAATTTCAGAAAAAGTATTTTCTATATCTAATGGAATCTTTTTCATAAAAAAAAAATTGTTTTTTATGGAATGGAAACTTTCCTTTAACAGAATTTTTTTTATCGCTGAGGAGAGCTGCATTATAATTGTTATCTTATATACATTGCTGACCTTTAAAATTGCAACACCTCGAAGGAAAGCAAATCCAAAAAAGATGTTTATTGTTAATACACGTAAACAGTAGGCATGAAGGCAAAATAATTAAATTTGCAAACAGTTTGAAGGTTTACAGGGGTCCAAAATTAGTGGAAACAGAGGCCAACCCTAACAGCTAAAAACAGCCCTTACCCGGTAAGGGATGGAATCGAACTGGGCTTGGATAACAGAAACGGACAACTCATTCCATGCTGCTTCAAATATATGCCAAACCCTATCAACCGTATCTGCTAGAGAAAGGGGGTAGGCCAGTCTTTCAGCGTCGAATGGCCAGATGTTTTCAATGGGTGACAGATTTAGAGATCATGCAGACCAGGGCAGCAATCGAATACCCTGTGCATCGAGTAAGGTCATAACACAACGTGCAACATGTGGTCTTGCATTATGTGGTTGGAAGATAGCGTTTGGCAGGCCTCGAAGAAGGACACAACCACTAGATGTAAGATGTCAGAAATGTACCATCTGCTTTCAAATTAGAGTCGATCCGAACTAGAGATATGCGTGTAGTGTACCCAATGGTTGCCAAAACCATCACATAGGCAGCCATTGGGTATATTAATTGGTTTTGTTTGGGCCTTCGAGTTTGATATCGGTCCCTATGCCGATATCAAATGCAAGCAGGAGACGAGCGTTCCCCTCTGAGCTTCCAGACACGTACACAGCCATCTGAATACTGCACCCATAACTGGAACTCATCCGAAAAAATGATATTGTGCCACTCCTGATTCCAACTTTGTCGTTCGGCACACCAGAGCCACCGTCTCTCTCTATGCTGCGTTGCCAAGGGAAGTCGTATTAATGATCGTAGCACTGACAGACCACACTGCTACAAATGTCGTCGCAGCGCACGAGCGAATACTGGGTGTGATGCAAACATGCTCATTTCCTGACTAAGGGTCCGTTAGGTGGTTGTACGGTTTAGTAAGACCGACCTCACAATATGTCTGTCCTCTTGAGCGTTAGTCATGGGAGGGTGGGGAGATCCTGCATGCCGTTCAGTATGATCCTCAGCCACCCATTGATTCCATATTCACATGACAGTGGTTCGATTTCGACCAGTGCGATGGGCAATATCACGATATGATAATTCCCACTCTCGATAGGCAATGATCCTGAGTCTATGTTGTAAGTATTTCTTCTTCTTATTCGAGGCATAACACGATGTTCTGAGCAAACTCTTGCTTACAAAGCGCTTTCCGAATGAGAAATCCACTACAAAATTTTTCTTTTATGCAGAGCTTCAGATGACGTTCCTCCCTCTTGCATCGTCTGATTGCGCTGAAATACTAGTCATTTGTATATCTTGACCTCTTCTTCCTTTCATGTGATTTTGACATTCATCAGATCATTCCTTTCTAATGTTCTAATTTTAATGGTCAGCAGCACATAAATTTGAATGTTCCTTTTTTTTTTACACAAATCTACATTCACACTCCATCGATAGCAAAGCTCGAAATTTCTTAAGGAACTTCGCACGTGTGCCGATGAAGCCGAAAGAATTTCCCCTCCTAAACATTCGCATTAGAACTTTTAAAATTTAATTTAACATGCATTTTTATCATCACTGAGCAAAATCCTTGATCATCCTCCTTTCTTCTTTGGCTATCTATCTTCACACGTGCATTTATACATTTATTTGTTCTTCGTTTCAAAATGTAGTTGCTTAAAGATTGTTATTTTTATACATTTGCTCTCTCTTTCTTTGTTGTTAAATTACAATTCTGTTCAGAACGAATCAATTAATAATGATATCTGAAAAGAATGGTTCTCAGGTTTGGTTTTATTAAGGTTGAACTAGAAGCTACATGAGGACTATTGGCGATAAACCTTGTAAATTTTAACCTCGATCAAATGACGAGAACAATATCTGGGCTAGCTTCTCCTTCTCCTAATATCCACACCACTCCAAAAGCAGGACTTCGTGAGCTATTACAGATTCAACCCGCATCAGCCGTGGCTACACTGCGGGGTCTTAGTGGCATCCAGGATCGAACCCTCGACTCTACAAAACACACCGGCCGAGAGTCTACGACCATGACCACTTAGCTACCGCGGTCACAGTTCTTAAACCTATTATTACCCATCTTTTTGAATTTATTTTCTTGAAATTAATTACTTTTGTTTTTATATTTTTTTTTGTGTTTTTGAAATTTTCTTTAATTAATTATGTTGAACCGGTATTTTTGTATACTTTGCAGAGTACCTTTTGAATGAAATGCCGCAAAATTACAATTCTTGCACCAACTGAGAGGTGTTAATTTTTCGCTGTTTTTTTTTTTAAATTCCACTAAAAGGTATCAATGTTGAATTTTTTTTAAAAAAAATTTTAATCCTTTCCTGCAGAGATATATCGATCCAAATCAAGTGGTATTCATACGGTATACGGAATGGGCATGTGGTTCTTTTCTTAAAAAATAACAGAACACTTATAATAATTACTCGCAGTTTGCTCAAAATTAATCAAAATGTCAAAAAAAATGGTCCTAAAAAAAAATTACTTATGCTTTCGAACAGGATTGTTATATTTTAATTCAGCCGTGCAAAGAACGGGTATACCAGTAATTTAATACATGTTACAAAATTTTATTTTATTGACTTACAAATAGAGATATATCCGGGATATGACGCCAGCGCCAATCCAGACGTAAAAATTTTGCCTGAACAACACTTTTGCAGCATTAAGGCGCGTTATTTCCCTATTCATCCACAAGACAATAAAACGGAGCAGAAAGCAATTGCCTATCGGTGATCATTTATTACGTGTCGTGTTGTTGTTCTCGGATGGCCTTCGTGGTCTGCATTGATGGATGACACCTTTAAATACTTCCATTACGCTCCTTACAACATTCATCAAGCTCCCAAAGGAGACGAAGGACACTCGTCCATGTAATTAATAATTCTACCCAAGCACACAGACAAATCGAGTGCAGAAATCACCTCCGTAACTCTTCGAAAGCAGAATCGATGTCTTCCCACGTGTATTACCTTGAAATAGCAAATTGTATGAAATAGTATATGTTTTATATAAGGAATGAAATCTTTATATTGATGTATCTAACTATAACGAAATTAGTTGGGTAAAAGAAACATATGTTAGCATTGTGCAATTCCTTTCAAAATAAAGCAACGTCCCGATTAAAGAGTAAATTGAATTTTAGTCGTACCTTCCCTCTTGAAAATACTCTTCATTTTATATATTTTGTTTTATATTCCATTTAGAACATTTTATTTGTGATTCTATGGGATCAATTTCTAAAAATAAATTGACCTTGAACCTCGAATACATCATCTTCTTCTGATTTCAAGGAGGGGGAAGAGTTAGTATTTAAAGGGAAAAGTTTTACCAAGATTTTATGGTAACTAAACTTATTTACGTGAAATATATTTTTCAACATTTTTCGTGGAAAACAGTGTATTTATAATAAAAAGAAACATTTGCTTGTTAGTTGATACGATATTATTCGGTATTATTGTTAAGAAACCTGATACGATGCTTCCCTGCAATGTTATTCTTATAAAGGGGTAGAAACATTTACAAAGGTTTTGTCGAATACCAAGGCAAACTCAAGCAATAACCTCTTAATATTGGTGAGGGATTTGGCTATTTGGCGACTCTGGCGACAAAATGATGATTCTCGAAAATGCTGTAATCTTGTCGATATCTCAATTAGGAGGAAAGTTATGGACTTTTACTGAATTTTCTCTGGGATATCACACCTGGCCAACCCTGAGCGAATCAATGAAAATTGTCTGAGCGGATCTGCCGATGAATTTGGCAATATCGTGGTCGAGAAACGGCCTGTATCAGCCATGGAATTTGTCTGGTATACCGGAAGCTGTCGTAGTCCTTGCGAAGTATTGAAGATTTTCCCGTAAGGCGAACTAGCTGAATGTTATTGAAATAATGGGACTGTTATTACAAATGCTGCTTTGTATTTATGTTGCTGATTTGTGTAAAGGCTGTTTTGGTCTCTGTTGTATAGCTAATCTGCACAAGTGCTATGTTCCCGGTTGTGCTGTCAATTTGTTCAAGTTTTGCTACTTGTGTTCGTCTTGTCCTGAATATTTGTGACGTTGGACTATTCTCAATTTTCTTTTCAAGGACCTAGAGGACGTTTTCGTTATCTAATTGCATACAATTATTTCTTCCCAACCCGAACAGAACCTAATTAGAAAAATTAGATGAGTACTAGAAATATAATGAACTTAATTAGAGATAGTGATATTTAAGGGAAATAGAATTGAAAGAAGAGAAAAGTGAGAGAGATATGGTAATAACAGGTTGGTAGATAATGTAAATTGCATTGAATATTTTCCATTAATCTTTCGGATTGAATTCTCTCAAGTTAAAGTACTAAGATTTAAATCTGCTATAATCGAGAAGTGCTTGAATCAAAACGAGTGATTTGGTAAGATAAGACTTTATTATTTGAATAAAAACTAGGATTGACTGAGTTAAGAGGGATTCGAGAGAGAGTGACCATGCATGTTCATTGGTAGTTAATAAAATGCTTTGTCCTGCTCATACATATCCATTGGAATTTTGAACTTTTTGACCATTTAATGAGACTTAAAGATGGCAGTAAAGTTAAATAATGAAGGAAAGTGTCATTTCATATTATCCTCTGCGCTAGACTGTTTTAGACATACATCCCCGAGACCAAAATTTTTGAAACTCGTATTATTATACTTATTTTGTACAATCTTTTATATAACTTGCTATATTCATATGTATGTCTTTCCAGTTCAAATTTGTACTTCAATTTTAATCTTCCTCCTATCATACGAATGAGCAGAAAATTTGCATACAAATATAACTGCAAAAACAATACAATACAATGGTATGTGAAGAATTAAAATTGTTCACGATTCACTTTCGTCAATTGAAATAAAATTCAGTTCAATAAGAAACTTCCATTTAAAATAACAAAAAATTTAATAGCCATTTGAAGATTATTACAAAGTAATTTAATACTTGATTCAAGCTGGATATAACGCCAGCCACTTGCTTCACAACAAGAATTGTTCTAAAGTTCACATCAAAAGAGGTAAATAGAATAGAATACCGTTCTCACAGAATCGAAAGTTAAGTTGCATAGTGCTTCTCCCGGAGGGATTAGTAAATAAATTAATTCTTCACAAATAGAGGGTTACAAAAATTTTCATTGGCTTAAATTAAAATCGCCAAAGGAACAGTGAAATGGGGTTTTAACAGTAAGCTTAAACAATGACGGACTTAAAGGCCCTGCACTTAACATCGTCTAATCGAGTTGAAATTTTGCACGCGTAAACTCATGCAATTTCTTTTTTAGTCTCATGTTTCCATACTAAAAAATTATATAAATATAAGTAAAAAAAAAAAAATTACCAAGCCTTTATTTAAAAATAGACTAAAAGTAGTAAAAATAATTTTTAAAAGTAAAATAACATATAATTTATGAACACTTGAGACTTCAATGTCTCTTTAGATCCCATATATAAGTAACTAGCTGTGGTACTTAATTTATCAGTAATTACTTAGGTATCTTAGCTTAGGTTCTCAAACTTTTGTAAATTTATATTTTTTAACAATTAGAAATTTATTCTCATACCTAATAATCCATCCTTGACTAAAAACTTGATTTAAAAAAAAGTTACTTGCATTTAATTCTTTATTCTTACTGTAATTGGGAGAGAAAAAATATTTCACAATTGAGACACTCATAACGTAGATTGATTGATTAGTTTTGTTCACTTCCCACTAGAAGCAATACGAGGGCTATTGGCGATGGACCTCGTAATTTTGAACCTCGTTCAAGGGACGAGGGTAACACCTGAGCTGGTACCTCCCTCTCCTAACTTCCTCGCTACGTAAACGGAAGGACTTTGAGCCTCGACTGATTTAACATGCATTAGCCCTGGCTACACGGGTGGTCTTTATTGGCATCAAGGCTTTAACCCTCGACTCGATGAAAACCGCCGGACTCGAGTCCGTGACCACGACCACTAAGTTACCGCGGCTCACACGTACCGTAGAAGCTTTCAGGTTCTTTTCTTTTGTTCGTTAACTTCTCACTTTGAAGCAATACGAAGGCTATAGCCAATGAACCCCTCTTAATTTTGAGTCTCAGTCAAGTGACGAAGACGACACCTGAAATTTTCTGCATACGATTGTTTTGGATGACAAGACGATTATTTAATTATAATTAATAAAAATTAATTAAATAAAACTAATTATTTAAGGAATTAAATTTTATTACAAGGACAACACATTTATAGTTTACATACATAGTAGAAAACAAAGAGATATTGAGCCGAGTATGCTCCGAGGGATTTCCCCGTTAATGCGCATAATTGTTTTAGTGCTCCGAACACCTTGAGTTCATATCCTAAGCTGAACGCGTGACGCAGTTATTGTAAAGGGCGTTGCAGGATTGAGGGGAGAGGAAATACATTGGTTACAAAGCTTAATTAATCTAAAAATTTTACAGTAAATTTAATAAACGTCAAATAATAAAATAAATTATTAAAACGAATAATTGAATAAATTCCATTCGACTCAATGTTCCCTTTTGCTCTTGAAATTTAAGGTATAAAAAATTATGTTACGCGAAGTGTAAGGTTTGAAAGAAAACCCATTTTGAAAAAACTCGTTTTTTTACCGGTGTTATTAATATAAGCTTTGTTGATGGAACTGGAACATACTCAGCATACAGTGGATGCATTGCGCGTGTTGCGACTCGTACATGTAACAGTCGAAAAGGTAGAACATGACCGAGAATAAGCTATAAAGTACCAATACTTACTTTTAAGGCTGCCTTATCTTGCTTAAAAGGGGTTTAGAGCTTTCTTGATAAATCTGAACTTTCTTGATAAAAATTTTTTTTAGATCTTTCATACATAAATTCAGACTCTTAAGATGAGTAGACTTTATACATATAGAATTTATTATTCCAAAATGCTTTTTTTTTGTAGTAAGAATTTTTTGGAAATAAGCCTATTTTTCAGTATTTTATCTTTAAAATTTGATATAAAAACCAACGTTTTTATGTGGTGGAAAAGTTTATTAAAGAAAATTATTGAAATATTACTTAAAGCTGTTAGTTATTTTTAACTTTAAAATTTACTTAAAAAGAGACATTTGTGAGCGTATTGAAAAATTCATAATACTCATAAAATCAAAACATGCATTTGAAAATTTGTAAGCCATTCTATTAAAAAAAAAGGGGGAACCAGAATTCAGAAAAAATTATTGTGATAAGACACGGCGCCAAATATTGTAATCTTTCTTTCTCGCGAATGTTTACTGACTGAAAGTTAAACCCCTTACTATCTCCCCTTTGTGAGAAGAAAAGTTTTACGGTACCCCATGTGGCGTATGGGAATTCCCGGTGTTCCCAGAGGGGGAAAGAAATTTTTTCTTCAATCCTAAAAGCGCCGAAGGGAAAGGATATTTTGACTTATTAAAATTACTGAAATATTAGTTAAAACTTGTCGCAAACGTCTAAATATTGCATTGTTAGGCGAGTACGAACGATTCCCAAAATTTCAAAGCTTTAGCTTGTTGGGAAGTTGGTTAAATTAACGATCGAAAATTTGATGACACACACACACACCAAGTGAAATTCAGAAAAACATTGTAAAATGTACGCAAAAACAAGATAAATTTTGAAAAGTAGTTAGGTTCGACATTTTTGGGTTAGCTAAAACAATAGCCCCTTGGATGGCTAATTAAAATTAAAACAATTATAAATTATTAAAATGAATGTTTTTTTTAAGCTAAATGTAATTATTGCTGCTTTAAAATGAAAATAAATAAGTCAGGTTTTTTTCTCATGTGATTTGCTTATTTTCATTTTACAGTTTATTTTTAAAAGTGGTCAGTTGCGCCATTTTGTCGTTGCCTAAAGCAACTATGATGGCAAATAAAACATTGGCGAGAGAACAATAGAGTGTGTAATTAACAAATTAGGAGAATTAAGTGCAATTTGAGTAAAATATGAATAATCTTTTTTGAGTATACATTAACTGTAATATTTACTCTACTCAATTACTATTAATCACAAAGAATCTACTGTGGTTATAATTTAATTTATTTTGCAGGAATGTACAAAGATGTATCTTTTCCGCCTACTTTGGCAATTCTTTAAATACACAAAATTCAAAGAATTTTGAGGATTTAAATTTATTTCATTTAAGTTTGTACAATTAACGCTTATTTTTCATTATTCTACTAAATTATACAATTACCGCTTAATTTTCATTATTAAACCAATCCAGAGAACCAAAATACTTTCAAAGATTTTTTTTAATAGTGTTTGAAACTAATTTCGACATTTTTTCATAAGTGTTTACTCCCGACTAGACAACAAAATAAATGGATAATGGATATTAGCAAAACCATTAAATTCTCGTTGCAGACTATAAGACCTTTTTCACTCTTTTATTCGCTGCGTGTTCAGACGAGACGATTGGAAAACTGAGTGTCGAAATCCGGCGAGACATCTCGTATTCCATCTTCTAATGGAAAAATTATTGTCGTAATCGTAGAAAATGTGAGAAATGCAACAAACTGAGGTAAGATTACGAACACGAATCTTTAGATGTGTGTTTGGAATTGAGAATGCCCAAGTTGGGCCTTATTAGGAGCAGAATAAAAGTACGAAAAACAAATCAAAAGATTGTGCTGAGTAACTTCAGTTGATGTAGGAAAATGTGAGGCATAAAAACTAGTTTCAGTCATCGAAAAATGAAAGAACATCTTGACGTTCGGATTGCTGAAGCTTGTTGTCGATGCTGGTTACTAAAAATACCTGAAACTAACGCACATACTTCCAAACTTCGTCATTTTATACAACTTTTAGAACAACTAATTAAAATAAATCTTTTATTGTCACATTCTACGAAAGAATAAGTTTAAAAAATTAATGTAATGTTATTTATTTTTAGCAAATATCGTCTACGTCTTACACAAAAATTAAAAATAGGGAAATAAATCTAAAACAAATATCGTCTGCATCTTACGCAAATAATTACACAATGTTTTAAAATTCAATTTTTTAAAAATATATATATATCTCGATTTTATACTCTCAGTATCAGATTGTTATTCCCATTCTTCGCCAAATTCCAGACTATTTAGAACGTATTTATTTCTCTATCCCATTCAGGAACGACGAAAGGAGAAAGAAGTACTCCGTAAGTATACATATCCATGGGACCAGACGATTTTTCCCTTTAAAACTAAATTCATTAAGAAATTTATATAAAAGCATTACTGCAATTAAATAAGCAGAAATAAAAATATATATATAAATATAATGTAGTCTAATAAATAGGTACATTAAATTAATAAAATATAATAAATAAAATACAATCAATAAATAAAAATAAGAAAATTAAATAAAATGGAATAAAGAAGTGAAATAAATGAAAGTGAATAAATAAGTTAAATACAATAAAAAAATATAAATAATAAAATATAATATGTATATATATATATATATATATATAATGAATTTACTGGAGGACATTTAATCATTCTTCCGACTTTAATTGTAAACAATATTTAAGTATATAACTTAAATAAAACGTTCCAATTTTTGAAATTATACCAGTAGGATTACGGACCTCAAGACTCTAAAAGGCTAGTCACTGGAGTGAGTGAGTGGAAGTGAAGGATACTGGCGCAAGAGCCAGATGTGACTAAGCTGCACTAAACAAGATTTAACTATGGTCAAAGAGTATGAAAAAATTAAAAAGACAAAAATTGGCTGTCAAGATGGAGGGTCGAAAATAGAGAAGGATCGCTAGGGTAACATGGGGGTGCGTCACCCGTGTTTACCAAAAACAGTAAACCCCATAGGAAAGAAGATCACCCGACTGCCTCGGGGGTCATGATGCATGTACTTACCTAAAGAAGGAAAGTCCCTGAGGTTACCTGTTATAATTCCCAGGGGCAGGATGACAGGCTATACCCCTAGACGCTGGATACCGATTTTAGTCGCCTCTTACGAGATGCATGAGCTACAGTGGAACTATTCAATCATACCCGGTCACCACACAGGTATGGTGGGTACGGATATCGCGAGTACGTCACTGAAAAAAGAATTTATCATATATATACATTCATGGACAAAAAAATTAGTGCACCAAGAAATAATTGCGGGATCTTAACGAAACTTGGCATGAAGGTACATGTCGGGGAGATATGCCACTGATTAGAAATGCAGCGTGATTGCGCATTACGTATAGCCGGTAGAGGGCGTTTAACGTCGCTCTCCGTGGAGTGTAAAACAGGTAACCAAAGCTTGTTTGAGTGTGCTGAATCGTTTACAAAGGAAGAGCTGAGGTAGACATGCCATTACGCCGTTTTCGAAGACAATATGAGCAGCTGTTGCAGTTTGAGAGGGGGAGAATCATCAGCACGATGGAAGCTGGGTGGTCAGCTAGACGAGTAGCTCGTCAATTAGGCCACTCTGATTGTGTTGGGACCAGTGGATCCGAGAGATGTCATTTACACGAAGACTAGGCTCAGGACGCCCTCGACAGACGAGTCGTCGAGAAGACCGCCACATCGTAAGAAATGCATGCGTACAGCAAACTGCTTCATCGGCCGCCATCCAGGCACAGGTAGCACCTTCACTAGGGGCCCCTGTGTCTTCTCGAACCATACGAAGGTGCGTGGATGAAGGACATTTGGGATCGCGGAGCCCATTACGTGTGCTGCCCTTGACGCCCACCCATCGACGCTTCCGTTTAGGGTGGTGCCGCAAACTAGAAAACTAGACTGCAGCGGAATGGAACCAGGTCGTCTTTAGAGACGAATCCAGATTCAGTTTCAGCAGTTATGACAATCGTGTTCGTGTGTGGAGACCCCGTGGTGAACGCCTCAATCCTGCCTTTGCTTTACAGCGACACACCGCTCTCGCAACAGGTATGATAGTATGGGGTGCCATTGCCTACAATACACGGTCACCCCTAGTATTGATCCGTGGCACCATGACTGCCTAGCGGTATGTCCATAACATCCTGCAACAACATGTTTTTCCATTCATGCAATGGCTCCCAGGAGCCATTTTTCAACAAGACAATGCTCGGCCTCACACGGCAAGGGTGTCACAAGACTGTCTCCGCACTGTTACTACTCTTCCTTGGCCTTCCCGATCCCCAGATTTGTCTCCAATCGAGCATATTTGGGATCATTTGGGACGGGGAGTTTGGCATCCCACGAGTTGGAACGAACTAGAGCCAAGGTTACAGCAAATATGGAACGAAATGTCTCAAAACATCATACAGAACTTGTATGCCTCAATGCCCGATCGTATCACATCGAGCATTCGCGTTACAGAGGTTTCAACAGGGTATTAAATCCTCCGTTCTTTTGCCTATTTCTCTGAAATAAATGATCTTTTTCCTTTGATTTTCTTATCATTTACTTGTATCAAAGTAGTCATTACGTATGTAAAATTTCGTTTCATTTTGACGTCTCCTTCTTGGTGCGCTAATTTTTTTGTCCCTGAGTGTGTATATATATATATATATATATATATATATGGAAGGTTGGCTGATGTTACTAATTATTCCAATTAAACAGTCAGATCTTGAAATTAACAACTTTAATTAAGACATTTCACATTAGCATATACATACATTTGACAAGACATTTCACTTTAACATTTAAAAACATTTAATCAATTGTCTTCATGGCTACGAGACATCTACAAGATCATCATTATGGTTGTTCTGATGACTCCCGTCATGATTGACCCGTCGTCTCACATTCGAGAGCTTGCTCCCATCACTTGCAGATGCAGAACCCTCTGTAGTCGGAGGTTTATTCCAAATGCAGATTATGTCACCCTTTTTAGCCATCCTGGAAGAAGGTGACCTCACCTTCTTGACTCCAGCAAAAAAAAGATCGCCTCAACCTAAAAAGCAAAGTAGAAAAGAGAAAATTCAAAAGTACTAACAAAGCAGAGAATTTAAATAGCATTTATCGTCCTTGGAATATCGTTGTCTTCGGAAATCACTGTCGTCTCTAGAGTATCAGTGGCTTCATTTTTCCCTTCTTTTATGCTAATATCCTCAAAACACAGATTAATCAGTCATGTTTCGGGGAAATTAATCGTAATCGGGAAAAAGTCATAATCGATCAAATAAATGAAGTAATAGGATATTTTATGTTACACACCATCTTTTTATAAATTCTACACAATTTGTAGTATTTTAGGTCCTTCATGCTATCCTTCTTTTAAGACGTCATATAAGTCATTGCTTCTAATTTTAGTAATTTCGTATGGCCTTAAATATTTAAATTTAAGTTTAAGATGTGGTCCGAATTGAGTGCATTTTATAACTAGCAACAAACTCATCTTATTTTTAGCAATGAGGCGTTCGCCTTCGTAAGCTGTACTTAAGCTCTTATTTTGCTCCTAAACCTTGAATTTTTTTTGCATCTTGTTGGAGATATCTTTTCAAAATTGGATTGAAATTCGGTTTCGATAATTTCTTTTAATTTATCAGTAAGCTCGGTATTCATTTTGTACCGAATAATAGTTCAAAAAGGGTAGTATCTATACAGTGTTGGAAGTTTGAATTAATAGTTTGTTGCAGTTCATTTATATATTTGTACCAATGAGAAGGACTTTCAAACCACAACTTTGATAGAATGGGAATAATGACATGATTTAGCCGCTCATTTTGTCCATAGGCACGCGGAAGGTCTGTTGTAATTAAATGATGATTTATATTTTCTTTGGAACAATACTCTTAAAATTCTTTTGACGCAAAAGCAGAGTCACGATCGGAAATTATTCTTAATGGACTTCCAATTTTTTTTTTTTTTTTCAATTCGAGTTTCGAAATTACTTCAGCTGATGATGTTGTATTCGTGGGAAATAACCAGATGAGTATATATATATATATATATATATATATATATATATATATTGTATCCCTTCAATGTTGTTATTATTTCAGGACAAAATAATGAACAGCCGGGATGGTTTCAGGCACAAATATTATTTAATGCTCGACACGTTCCACAACACAAAACAGGATTCAAAACATATATAAAACACAGTTCACGAACATCACTCCATCATTCTACGCAGAAGACTCTCGCCTTTTTCGTTCTTGTGCTTCTTGTGCTTGCGCTTCTAACCAAAAAAGAACATGTGGTGCCATCTGGCTACCGTTTAATAGTGCATGGAAGGTAGCGTTAAGGTACGGTGTTACATCCTCCCCCTACACCTCCGAAGACCGTCTCTGCGTAATAATAGACATGGCATTCTCTCCAGAAGTTCCTCGAGAAGTCAATGGTTGCTTTTGAGGTCTACTTTTTCTCCTGAGAGGCACTACAGGAGATTGGGTCTCTGTGTTAGTGTTACTCAAAAAAGGAGGTATAGCTTATGCATGGTAAACACCTAAAGGTTCATCAGGTTTGTCACAACTAACTACCACAAAAGTAGTAGGAGATCTCTAGGATAGCACAATGTAAGGCCCGTCTTTACTAGGCATCAATTTTGCACTTCTATCTTGACTGGCTTTACTCAATGGATGGAGCTTTACCCAAACTAGATCATTAATTTTATAGACAGGACTTGGTTTACGTCTGCAAATGTTTTTCGACGATCTTGACTCTTCTCGATATTTTCTATAATCTGTGATATATATCCTACAAAACGCTTTAAATAGGGTGTAAATCACTGCGAAAAACGGGTATGCAAAATCGAGTAGAAAGTGCTCACTTTTGAATACTTCACATACTCAAAATGGCTCCGATCCCAACGTATTCAAATTTGAGATTCGCACATACTCATTTTTAGTAACAAGCACATACTCAGAATGGCAACTTCACGTACTCACTTTTGAATACGTCACATATTCAAAATAGTAATAGTTCCTATCCCAACATACTCATATTTGAGTCTCGCACATACTCATTTTTGTACGTACTCAAAATGGAAACTTCACATACTCATTTTTGAATATAATCTTGTATCAATTATGAGTGTGGAATAGAAAAATGAGTGTCATGTATTTATTTGTGAATCTGTTACTGCATCAAATATGAGAATCAAACAATCCAGTGAGTATGTTTTGAATTTATTTTCCGATACTGTTGTTGTATCGAAAATGAATTTTAAACAGAAAAATATATATCAATTAAAATTTTCAGGGAAATAAATAAGCGCTCCTTTATTTGCAAGTATCATTTTCTTCATCTTATATATTATTTTACACTTTATGAAGTTTTTGTTGCAAAACTTCCCATTCAAATCGGTTGAATCGAAGTTGGAGGGGGCCTGGCGAACTTTAACTTTCTTTTGGCGATAAATCGCTAATGTGGTTACCATGCAGGTTTGTTTATGGTAACCCTATAAAATCTGTAAAAGGGGATTCGACGCCATCTTGTCTCGCTTCTCATTTGAAATACCCGCCTTGGTGTCATTCTGGTACTTCATTTGCCTTCCAGGCACGACGCAATCTTTTTTTCTCTCTTTCGGAAGCTCCGAGTTTGAAACACCCGCTTTGGCGCCATCTCAAAAAAATCGCCAAGGGGATCCATCAAAGTTCGATTTTACCTGGCGAGCGTCATCGCTGTATAGTCATCGATAAAAAAAATGTAGCAAAATGGCTCAAAATTTTAACAACACTGCTTTTTGAATACTGTAATGTTATTCTATAAAATATAAGCTTCATACACAAATATTTACATGCATGAAAATAATTTTAATGCAAATTAAAGTAAGAAGTCACTAAGCTACGATTAGGATGCAATATGAATACAGACAAAAAAAAAACACCTGCAAAGCACAAATAACTACTCACAGAAAATCATTTTCAAATCATAAATCAGAAAATCATGATCAACAACATTTCAACAACATTTTTATATCTTAAATAAAAGAATCTTTCTGTAGTGGTGAGTGAGTCACTGGGAAAAAAAATGTAAACAAACACAGACGCGAAAATGAGTATGCGTACTTACTCATTTTAATATTCCTGTATTCTACCGCGTGTAGCGTGGTAAATACGAAATATAGTTCGAAATATTAAAGCAAACCATATTTGTTTTTGAAACCCACTTTGTAAAATACGTAGTCAGTATATAAAAGGAACTTTTATAGTCCTTATATCTGTAATAATTTTTTGAGAATGCTGATTTCCCATTTTTTTTTTTTTTTTTTGGTTTTGAATACTTGTAATGTTCACATTCGATAAAGGTATACGCTCAAATCTGATACAAACATACTCATTTCAAAATGAGTACGTCTAGGTATTCATTTTTGAGTATTTCTTTTTTCTCCGTGATTCCGGTACAAAATTATCATTATGGATGACAGACTGAAGATCAGAACTTACGTGATCCAAAGTTCGTAATTCTCTAAGGAAGGTTAGGTACATTGTCGTGAGATCTATAGTCTCACATTTTGCAATGCTCATTGCAAACCTAATAGCTGGTAACTTTTCAGCCCATAATGTATGGTTGTTAGCTACCATCATTGCCAAGCGAGGTTTCAAATCTCTATTTTTGCGTTCGACTGGATTTGCCGGAGGATGATATACAGAAATGATACTTTGATTGATATTCAAAACATAACATAACTGTTGCATTACCGCACAAACAAATTGAGTCCCATTGTCACTTATTGGACGATGAAGCAATCCGTATCTTAGAAAAACTTCATTTAGAAATGCTACCACACATTCTTTAGCGGTAGCTTGCTTTAATGGGAATAACTCCACCCATTTTGTTGTGCAATCCTCCACTATGAATATCCATTTCATGCCTTCACTCGTTTCTGGTAGAGGACCAAAAAGGTCAATGGCTTTACTTTCAAATCGTTGCGCTGGAACTGGGATCTGCAAAAGACCAGCAGGTTTCTCATTTGTGGCTTTATACCTAATGCACTCTGCACAACTTTTCACATATTCAGTAATATACTTCCCCATACCAGTCCAGTAATATTTTGAGGATATTCTAGAAAAGGTCCCATCAGCTCCATAATGCGCTGCGGTGGGAATATCATATTGTAATTTTAATATCTTCTCTCTCTCATGAGAAGAAACGACTAATTGAGCTTCATCAGCTTCAGCATGTGGTGAATACCGTTAGAGTACTCCTTGGTTCATAACGTACCTTCTTTCAGTCCAAATGGCAAAGTCAGTTCCCTTTTTGGAATTTTCAAAGCAATCAATAATCTTTTTTAATTCAAGATCCTTCGACTGTTCGGTCCTAAGTTCACTAGCAGTCCTTGTAGGGAAATCAATAACTATAGTTTTTAATCACAAGCTGTTTCTTCATCTTTACGTAAATGGAGATCACTGGTTTCAGTTTAATCAACAGGGTTACTCTGTACTGGAACATCACTAGAAATTGAATTTGTGGAACAAGAACTATTATTCATTTCGACAGGACTGTCGTTTGTAGCCAAGGGAATATCTTTTGCAAAAGCTATTCTGTAGTTTGGTTTGTCACCAAAATACTAATAGTTCTTACGTAGTATGTTCATTACAATTCCTGATGTCTTTAAAAAGTCAACACCTAGTAGAGTCCGGTTCCCTTTTGCATGTGGCAGAAAAATTAGACCAGTTCGAAAAGTTCGTCCACATACAGTGACTGGCATTGTAGCCTTTTGAGCAAGTGGTGTGGATTGTTGATCATCAGCCAGACGTATAGAAAGATAAAGTCCTGTGAATTTTAGACCACGATTCCTTAAAAATTTAAACATCAACTCTCCACCAACTGACTGGCTGGCTCCAATGTCAGCACAAATTGTGCCTGTAGCTTCATAAACTTCAATGACGAGTAGAGTTACTGGAGAGGTAACACAAGTGAACATCTGTATGGCATTAACAGAAGCACGCTCTTTCTTTAATGAACATTTTGGAGATTTCGCCTTTATAAACCCTGGATTGCCACAATCATAACAAGAAATAAGTGGGCGGTAAGCAGTGTTGTTGATATTTTGTGATTGCATGCAGCGGGAGTTAGCAGAAGTACTGTTGTGGTTACCCGAAATATTCTTTTCTATTTTGGTGGAATAGTTTTTCCTAAATTCTTGATTATTTCTAAGAAACCGAGGTTTGTATAGCTCTTGTGTTTTAGGGAAAATTACTACTTTTTGTGAAGGAGGTCTTATATTTTCATATAAGTCCAGCTTTTCTACTAACACAACAGGATCATTGAGTTTTTCCAACTATCTAAAAATTGATTCTTATATTCTGGTGGACACTTTTTCTTAATTTGATCTGCAATGATGAGATTGGTTAACCTATCAAATGAATTAATTTCTAATTCCTTTAACCAACCTTCAAAGTAAGTTCTAAGCTAAAAAAAATCTTTCCAAGTGGAATGATCCCTTTTCTGATGCCGACTAAAGAGAACTCTAAATTTGTCTGCTGTCAACTTAAATTTTTGTAATAATATATTGCGAATATGGCCATAATTTCTGAACATCTCTTCAAGCTCTCTCGCTATCAATCTGGTAATTTCATTTGGAAGGACTCCAATTACATGTGATACCCAAAATCCTGCAGGTACATTCAAAAGCTTCATCTGCCTTTCGAACACTGTTAAGAACAATGACATACCATCTGCATCAGGAATAAATGTGAGTAACACTATATTCAAATCAAGCCTCATGGGGTTAGAATTGATTTGAGTAGGGTTATCTATAGACGTTAGAGGATTTTGTGCCTGCTATTTAAGCTTTTCAAGCTCAAAGGCTCTCTGTTCAACTAGTTGATTGCCCTCCCTTTCTGTTTTCTTTATTGTTTAATCTTCCAGCATTTTATGTTCTTCGACTATGTTACCTAACATTTCTTTGATAAACTGCTCATTATCCTTAAAGAATGTGCACGTAGTGATTTTGTCTAGTAAATCGATGATTTTATCATCAGAAGTAACAGAAACTTTTAATTCTAATGCTAAGTTATAAAGGTCTATCTTCTTGCCTCTTGAGAGAAATGCCATTTTATCTGATACAATTATCTAAATGCAAGTTTTTTCTTATGTAAGCTTAAAATTGTAAATTAAATTAGTTTTCCTAGTTAACTGATTCAGAATTAAACACCGTAATTTAACACTACCTTCCATGTACTATTAAACGGTAGCCAGATGGCGCCACATGTTCTTTTTAGTTAGAAGAGCAAGTACGAAAAAGGCGAGAGTCTTCTGCGTAGAATGATGGAGTAATGTTCATGAATCTGTATTTTATAATTGTTTTTTATCCTATCTTGTGTTGTGGAACGTGTCAAGTATTAAATAATATTGTTCCTGAAACCATCCCGGCTGTTCATTATTTTCTCCTGAAATAATAACAACATTGGAGGGATACATTGGTCCCTTCACGAACATCACTCCATCATCCTGCTATTGAAATCTCTCGCCTTCCATCGTGCTTGCGCTTATCGTGCTTGCACTTCTAACCAAAAAGAACATGTGGCGCCATCTGGCTACCGTTTAATAGTACATGGAAGGTAGCGCTAAATTACGATTACGGTGTTACAATATATATATATATATATATATATAGAGAGAGAGAGAGAGAGAGAGAGAGAGCAAGCGATTTCTTATTTGTTTTTATCACAAATTGGAACTTTCAAATTAGAATTTTATTATTATTTTGATCTTTACTTCCTTTGAATAGAAAAATCAATTAATACCAAAACTTTATTTTAATATAAATGAAGTTTTTTTAAAAAAAATATAATGTCTATAGTAGATAATGAAAATTTCTTCCTCATTAAAAAAGATATTTAAAAAATTTCTTTTGAATAGCTTTTCATCTAACGTGAATAAATAATTATTTATTTCAATTTAATACATTCTTATCTTAAATATTTCCTCGAAATTTTATTAAATGTAAACATAATAAAGAATTACTGATATTTTAAATTTCTTCTCAATCAAATATTTAATAACGCTTGTCTTCAAAATAATCAATACATTTTTAGTTTAAAAACTTTCGATCTAATTTATTATAAATTTATTTTATTAAAAATTAAAATTTAATGTATATAAAAAATTTAAATAATACACATAATTGATCATTTGAATGTAAGAAATCTTTTTTTTTCTCTTCAACAGTGTTGAATACAGACCGTTTAATCTTTTTCTGTGATAATTTCTGAGACTTTTACATTTTCATTAAGTAATCGTACACAAAATAGTGTTTTTCCTTTTTCCTCATTCCCTTTCAAATGGGATTTGTGTGTGTTTATATTTCTTTAAATATTATGACGAAATATATATATATATATATATATATATATATATATATATAATTTCAAAATTGTTACTCACTTACTTTCGTAAATTTTTATGGTCTACCATTTAGGAAATATTTCCGTTTGCAATTTTCTTATGTTTCGTAATTGTATTCTGAGTGCCAGCGTGTTTATTAGAATTCTTATTTATTTTCTTATTTACATTGCTCAACGCCCTACTGAGATCAAACATCATAATTCTGAGTCATGACAATAGAGGACGGCAATTAGCTGATACTTCATCATTCCCTTAGTTTCCACATTATGCCACTAGAGGAAATGGGTAGTTAGTTTTAATATAGCAATTTTTATTTTTGACTAACCGTTAATTTTTCTCCCTGGTTTTCTGAATTAAATTTATACTTCATGTGATATGAAGAACGTGTTTCACCGAACCAGAATGCTCGAAGATGTGCGATTTGAAAATTTCATCGATTACAATTCTAAGTGTTCTAACTGTATAAGTGGTGACCTTGGCTGTTTATACGAGGAAGTATCGCAAAATTTTAAGTATTACAATAAAATAGCCAATACATCTGGATAAAATTTATTCTACGTATTAAATGATACCTATGTGCATAGTATTATCAATTACGCCAATTAATGATCATTTATTTGATTTCAAGAAACTTCAGATTGAAGTAACCCTCTGTATCGTAAAGTTTTAATTATAACTAAAAATAATCGAAATAGCAACATTTTATTTTAAAACGTTTTATGTATTTCACTTGCTGTGTATGTCATCAAATTTTCGATCATTAATTTAACGAACTTTCCCTCAAGCTAGAGCTCTGAAATTTTGGGAATCTTTCTTACTCGTGTAACAATGCAATAGTTAGACATTTGCGACAAGTTTTAACTAATATTTTCTTTCATAATGCAGTTTAGCCCAACCATTTGACGCGATTTCAAAAATTGGCACCAAACTTGGCGATTTTTTTTTTTTTTTTGGCTGAACATTAAGTCCGTGAAACGGACCAGGGTAGCCACATTTGGCAAAATATTGCCAAATAATTCTTGTCGCCAAGGGTGGTTGGGTTAAACTGCATTCCAACCATTTAATTTACCGGATGAATTAATTAATTTTAGTTACTTTTAACGTTTTTATGTATTTCACTTGGTGTGTGTTTCTGTGTGTGTGTGTGTATCAGTGTGTCATCAAATTTTCTATCGTTAATTTAACCAACTTCCCATCAGGCTAGAGCTCTGAAAGTTTGGGAACCGTTCTTACTTGCCTAACAATGCAAAATTTAGATATTTGCGACCAGTTTTAACTCATATTTCAATAATTATTTTTAATAAACTTTGCCATCATATAAAAATATTGCTTTTAAAAATATTGGTTTTTATCTCGAATTATTTACTTATTATTCTTAAGACTTCACTATATAGTCATCCTTCAGATATATGTATTTCTCTCAGCATTTCTTAACCCTTCAAAGGCCGTCCTCGCAGAACTCAGCATATTTAACTTTATTTTCTCCATACTGCGGGATGCACCAATCCAAGGATAGCACCGAGCGGCAAGATCACGCACCCTTGTTCTGAAAAGCAACAAGAGGGCTATTAGCGAAGGTAGGCTAAACTAGGCTATCGCGGCCACGAATGGGAAGCAAAATCCCGGAGGTGCTGAAGAAAGTGCCGTGATTTATGCGAAGATGTCTTATTCTTCCGATCTCAGCCCGAAGGCTGAACGTCTGTAAAAATAGCTTTTAAACACTATCCCTTACTTGGAGTGTGTGTTCCAACTTTTCTGCGGAGTCGTCCAATAAGCGTATTAAAATTGTGTACAGAATTCATTCAGTCCATCCCCCCACAAAAAGCAACATAGAGCTTCCATATTTATCACGCGTTGTTAAAAGACAGGTAAAATGTTACGAATCATTTGCACAGAAGGTAATCTGGTGTGGAAAAAAATAACCCTAATGGTTGGTTTGACTATCTCTGGAACTAATTGTAGGATTCGAATGAAATTTAGGACATACGCTGTTTGGGCCAATTTCTATCCAATTCTGCAAAGAGACAGAAAAATGGGTTCTGTAATGAAATAATTCATTTTCAGAACTTAATTAACCATGTTTATTAATACATTAGTATCATGATTAGTTTCCTTCGAGCTATTAAAAATATCTATTTTGTTCAGCTTATGAAAATTAATAAGGATATAACTGTTTTGCTGCGTGTGTGACCATACACAACAAATACAAACAAACTTTTAAAATAATTCGCCAATCCTATAAATCAAATATCATTTCTTCTAATCCTTATACGTAATATATATGTGTGTGTGTATATATATATATATTATTACGAACCTGAAATGACTCTTTCCTGCAACGTTGCTCTTATAAAGGAGGATAGACATTTACAGAAATATAGTCGAATGCAAAGGAAAACTTAAGCAACGACCCCTTAATCTTGGCGACCATTTTGGTGACAAGAAGAGAAACTCGGCGACCTTAACGACAAAACGAATGCTTCCGAACCTTGACGAAAACTTGATTAGGTTGAAAGGTATGGACCTTTCCTAAATTTTCCTTGTACTGCTACCATTTTCTTCAAGTAAATTAAAATCGAATTGTATATAATGATATTCAAATACTAATTATGTATACTCAGAATTGATATCTTTTGTAAATAAATGAACAAATTACAATATATATATATATATAAAATCGCAACTCAGAATAGATGTTAAATAACTTAATTATCTCTTATATTTTTAAATTCTAAATGCTCTTTATATCAAATTTTTAAATTATTTAAAGATAGATCAGCACAGTATTTGAACAATGTATTCAATAATTAATACATTTTAAAAATTCCTCATCTCTTTCATGCACAACAAATGTAAAACTTAAAGAAAAATATATAAAGAAATAAAACATCAAATATTTGAAAATGTATCCTGATTAAAAACAAATGAAATAATTTTAATAAAATCACACCTTAATTTTTCATTAATTCAAAAAATACAAAGCAAAACTTATGTCCATTAACTAAAAAAATCTCCAATGAAACATATATTCCATTAGAACATATCCGATTTCAAAGTGGTATAATCAGAAATTCCCCAGTTTTCAGAAAAATACTCTTTAATTTCAGATCACATATTTATGGTTTCATGCTTTTTTTTCAAACAAACTTACCACATTCAATATTACAATCTCTTACTATTGAAATTGTATCATTTGAAACAAAATGTTTAGGAAAACTACAAGCTGGTCAAGTTTCATAATAAATTACCTCCACCATAATGAATTAAATATTGCTACCTTATGACTTTTCAATTCACAATCAATTCTGAATTCAGTGCAATTTTTTTAAAATAAGAAATATAATAAGAGAATTTCTATTACTAAATGTATATACACAACTATATAAAATGACATATTGAAATATTTCAATCTGTACTTTTACTTTTATATAAGTAATTGCAAAAATACAGAAAGCTCCTAATACAAATGCTGTGAGATTTTTAAAATTTAATTTTTCATACATGAAAAATGTATTACACTTTGATAGATGAAACAGGAACTTTTATTCACAACTTCCTTTATTTGAAATACTTAATCCAGTATACTTATTTGAAATACTTAATTTTAAATAGTATTTCACAATTGAACACAATGAATGAACTATATTGTGTTCCAATATTATAAAACACCATACAAATTTTTAGAAGTTAATGGTTTTGATAAGTGTCCACTAATCAAATTTAGTTTAGTTTTTTATTAACGTCGCACTAGAAGCAACACGAAGGCTATTGGCGACGGACCTCGTAATTTTGAACCACGGTCAAGTGACGAGGACGACACCTGAGCTAGCACCCCTTTCCTAACATCCGCACCACGCCAACGAGAGGACTTTGGGCCCCGAACAGATTTAACGTGCATCAGCCCCGGCTACACGGCGACCTTGGTCTTTGGCGGCCAAGGATCGAATCCGTGACTAAACGAAAACTGCCGGCCGCTAGTCCACGACCTTGACCACTAGGCTACCGCGGCCCGTCTACTAATCAAAATCATAAAAGTGAAATTCCAAATTTTAAACATAAATCATTTTGTGGTACAAGATCTCCTTAGATACTCTACATTTTTAATTTATCAGCATTTTTTTTTTCTACTTTTTACTTTTGAGAATGTCAAATTTTCTGATTTAAAATGTTTCCTCAATTAGCACAAACTTTGACCTAATATTAAATTCTAAAAAATAACTGTCCTATTATCTGTAAGATTCAATTACATATTCAAAAAAAAAAAAAAAAAAAAAAAAATTAACCAAAGAGTATCAAATTCAATATGTAACTGAAAATTATATTCAGATTTACGCCAAACCACACTTAAGGAAAGTTTAAAGCATTAATAAAGAAATAATAAATGACTAATATAGAAAGTAAATGCAAGATTCCTCCTCAATAAGTACAGATTGTATAAATAACACTTGTGGGACAAATTTTGTTCATTCAGCATTTTTGTTACAATGTGGTTTTATGATTATTCTCTCATTATTTATTCTTCAAATCATGGGGGGGGGGAGGTGCTTAAGTGGTGGTGGGGGTACTCAAAATTAAAGGTAATTTAATTTTAAAAAAATTGTAATTATTATTTGGGGGAAGGGACATGCAAAATATTTAGCAGTGGTCTTACAGTTCCAATGAAGAAAAAAAAAAAGATCACTGTTGAGAAACAGCACAAAAATGGGGAAATAAAAATTTAGCATTTAGAATACTTCAACGAATACTCGTAAATCAGTAATTTTTTAACTTTCTATTTAAAGAATTCTTTAGCCATGTCTTTCTTCATTATGTATGCTCTCATCATAAATGAAAATTTAAATGTATACCAAAAATTACACTTGCCTCAGAGTGTTTTTTGGAATTATTCACTTATTCTACCTTGAGGGCTGACAACTACAGCTGAAACATTTTGAATCTAGCAAGACTACAGATCGGGACTGCTATTAATTGACCAACTTCTTCCTGAACTGAATTTTTAGAACTGATCATATTAACTCAGGATTTTACAATTTTCTGCTGAATCGCTGATTGGTATATGAATATGTGTCTTGTTGATAAAATTTTAATTCTTTTATTTTGAAAGAAAATAAATGCCAGCAAATTTTTCAAAATGATTAAATAATTGTAATTATTTTTGAAATTATGGAAAATAAGATGCTATTTCATATACCAATTCCATGTAAATGAATCTCTGTTTCCACTTAAATTATTAGCAAAATTTCTATACAAGCATTTTTCACTAAAGGTATTTTTTCTGAATTATTTTTCATTAAAGGTATTCTTTCAAAGCTATTCACTCAAATTATTGTCAAGGCACACTGCATACTCATGGAGATTGTGTCCCTCAATTTGAGAGCCAATGCCCTTTGCAAATGAATTCTAGGCTTCAAATATATGTCACATCAAGAAAGCACACTGTTGATGCCACAAAAGACCTACTGTGCAGAGGTTAAATGTTACATTGTCAAGGCTTGAAGTCCTCACATAGGTGTGTTGTAGAAGTTTGGAGAGGTGATGATAGCTCAGGTATCATACTCAACCAAAATTCAAAATTATGACATTCATTGCCAGTAGCCCTTGTGTTGCTTATAGGTGTAATGTTAATTTTAAAAAATCAGTCACCAGAAATACACAAATAATTTCAAGAATACACATGAAAAATCATGAAATGAATTTCAAAAGATATCTGTTTGCAATAAAATTAATACACAACAATGCTTTGAATAACTTTTATTTTCATATGTATAAATTACATATTTGACAAAGCACACTTTTTAAAAAAATTCTTTCAGAACATTCAGATCTCTCAGAATTTGATGCCTGATAAGCCAATAGATATGTCTAAGTCCATAATTTACAGTTAGAATGTCTATTTTTGATTATACTGTTTTCTAAATAGCCCATGATTTGAGAGAAACATTTTATCTTGTTTCAGATTGCTGTTAAATTAGCGTGGAAAGAATTTATAGCAGCTGAGCAAGATTTCTTTCACAGTTTTAAACACTTCTGAAAAGGCAATACAATACAAATTGAAAGTTATTTCAAATCTTATAAATTGGCAAACATGAACTTCTCAATGACTTTCTCCTTTCTTGCCTGCCACCTATAAAAAAAAAATAAATAAAAATATAATCAATAAAATTAAAATTTTAAAATTACATAAATATACAATACATGAAAATGAATTACAATAAATGCACATTTAAATCACCCTAATTGTTTATGAAAGGTATTCACATAAAATATTTTTCCCCAAAATTTATTCAATCCTTCTAAATTTATACAATTAGAAATAACTAAAATTTACCCAAGAGTATGTTTTTAATAATTCAAATTAAATGTATTTAGATAGTACAAATAACCATATAAAAGCACAATCGTCTATAGTTTTGAAATAAAAAATTTCATAAATTTCCATTTAATAAATATTAAATTTAAAATAACTATTTATAATTTGGAAATTTCACATAAAAAATAAAGCAAGGCAATATACACCCAACTTTTTTTACACGATTATGAAATAACACAGTGCACCAATATACTTTTTTTACACAAATTTTTTGTTCTAAAACAAATCCCCCCCCCCCCAAAAATTTTTCTATATATTCAAATGCTGTTTTTACCACCCTATACCATCTCTTAGATTCAGCCACTCGATCAGGGTATTACAGCAGCATTTAAAATATACTACATAAAGCAAATGTTTAAAGATATTTTAGACTCAATGGAAGAAAGAAATTTGAATATTGTGGAAGCATCAAGAAAGTTTACAATTATGGATTGTATTACACATGCTTCTTTTGCCATCAAACATGCATGTCCCCAATTGACCATAAATGCTTGCCAGAAAAATATTTAGCCAGCATGCGTCAAAAGTAAGGTGACCAGACGTCCCGATTTTTAACAATTTATCCTGCATCCAGCAGGGTTTTAAGAAAGCTCCGATTTTTAGAAAGAAAGCACAACATGCTAGAGAATGGGGAATATACGGTTTTTGGCTTCCATGTAGCTATTTCATCAGGATATGAGCTTTATATTATTTTTGTAAATTTCATAATGTTAAACTTTAATAATAAAATTATTTGTTGAGAACTGATTATCAGGAACTGCTTATCAAAATTCGCCTTAATGAGTTGCTAGAATACAACCACCACTGTTTGGACTTAATGAACAGTGGCATTTTTCGGCATTGACAGAGATGAAAACATTTTGTAGCAGTAAAATGAAGAGAGAACAAACACTTTGTACACTTCCATGGATTTTATTCTTATGGCAACATGTTCTGATAGTGATCTAGCATCATTTGGAACATTGTTGTAAAGGAATTACAACTTATACAAAAATTGGAAATGAAGGGGAATTTCAGAGAGAAAAAGGGTCAGAGTGTAAGGAGTTTGTTGGTCGTCCATGAAGTAACGCCTTCGCATATTGAGTTTTGTAACTGTCTGTCATAGGATACACATCTCACTGCGTCCTAGTGCTGTTAAACAAGTGATGTCAACAAATCAACTATTCAGATGATTTAGGCAAGTAATTTATTTAGGTACCAAATTTTTAATCAAGATTCCTCTCCTTCCCCCCATCATTGGTGTCCTGCTTTTCGAATGTTAAAATCTGGTAGCATTAATTTGTCACTAGTATAAGATCTGAAAATTCATTTATGTATCACAATGGTAAGAAGACGTGAATTCAGTTGGATTGCTTCAAACAAATGAGACTATTTTGAAATCATACTCTTAATGTCCTAATGACATGTTCAGGATAATTATTATCACACAAAAAAATATTTCTAATACTTTACTCTGATAGTAAAAAATTACAGTAGTAATTTTAATCTAATTAATAGCAGATTTATACTTTTTAATATACATTTAAAGAATAGAAAATCAATTTTTTTACATATAATTTTTAATAAGTCATCCCTGCTGAATGGCATTTAATCATCTGTTTTACAACTAACTCATCACAATGAAATAAACAATGGAAACAGTTTGATGATAATATGATGACTAAATGATAGGCAATGTTTAAAAATTAACAGCATTCATTAAGACATACAATATGAATGTTATAAAACAGTCTCCACAACACAATTATAATTTTTTTTAAATTTATCATATCCAAATTAAAATAATAACTTTCACTTAAAATAGAATCCTTTATGAGAAACTTAAAATAAAATAATGTATATTCAAAAAAATTTTGTTTATTAAACTTATACAAAAAATTGTTCAAAAAAGTTAATTTACCCTCTTGAAATCACTCATATTGGTCATAGATATTGTACTTCCTATTATTGCTAAGTGGTTGATTCTCGTTGTCTCAGCACCTGCTTGGTTGTCTTTTACAAATATCTGAGAGGGGGAAATAATTAAAGAATTTTAATAATCTATTTCAATCAAAAACAAATCTCATATATATAAATATAAAAATAATGAAAATTTCACTGTAATACAGCCTAAGAATATTAAAATTTTAGTATACATCCATTGAGGTCATGTTATAAATATATATATATTAAAAAGCCTTTTGATAACTTTAAAAAATAGTAAAATAGGAAAGTGAGAGAGAGATGTTCACCTTATTAAAAAATATAAGCAAAGTAAATATAAATATTTATAACATATTTCCAAGAAAACATTTCACAGAACAGATTTTATTAGAATCTGTATTCCAAGTTATATATACATTCAATGTTAAAAGATAAATCATTAAAAAGCAATTATTTGTACAATAAGGGAGGTGCATATTTTTAGTCAAACAGATTTGAAACTCGGAAAAAATTTACAATTCATGAAACATATGAAACTTTTAAGATATCTTAGCAATTAATATATATGGCTTTTTCCTAAAAAATGAAGACAGTTATGAATGACATGTTGAAAATGAGAAATGATTTTTAAAGCAATAATAAGACCTATATCCAGTCAAAAAGTTAAATAAAAGCATCATGTTAGAATTAATTTTGCAATTGAAATAATAAGATACAAGTCTAATATTCATAAAAATAATAAAATTTTATTCATCACAGTTCCACAACAATCTTTCTGAGCTAATTAACTTGCAAGTTTTGATGAGAAACAAATGAAAGAATTTACATTACTGTTTCTCTTCAAAAGTAATTTGCTACATACAGTTAAATCAAAACAACATTTCAATGATCATCAACTTGTATACTGATTAATACATTTCTGAATAATGATTATAAATTATTTTTAAAAAATAAAATTTTCACCACATAAATATAAAGTTGAAAAAATAATGGATTTTCTAACATTACAATGTTACAATTTCTTTCAAAATGAATACATTTTATTCAATAAACAAAAAAATTATTATAAAGGTATCCTCAAGAAAATTACATTACATTAAAATGATGAATAAATGAATGAATAAATCAATCAAGGATTTCGCATAAATATTCGGGAAGAAATTTTCTATACATATCAATCTCTCAATTTTTTTTATTTCATAATAAATACAATGAATAATTAGTCATATAATATGACTAAGGAAAGATTTAATAATGTTTTATTAATGAAATCTTATATTAAACAAAGAGCTACACAATGTCTTATTACAGATAATAACCAAATATGTTAAATTAAATTAAAACATATCTAACATTTATCTGAAATTATGCATGCTTTTATACAAAAAAGTTAATATAAATAATACTTACCTGTAGATTTTGTACATTTTGAAATTTTACATATCTTAAAAGAACAGGATTTTCACCAGTTAAATCCTCTGGTTTCAACCTGAGAAAAATACATTTTCTTTGTTATTTGCATCACAAAAATAATAACATTAAATTACACAAAAGCATATTTTTTATTTAAAAAAAAACTTACTCTAGTATTTGCACTGGTTCTGATGAATCAGCTTGATCAAAGTCCAGTGTTCTTGGTTGATTTATGAATAATTTTAATGTTTTTGGTCCATTATCTAAAATAGATTATAATTAACACATGTAATTTTCAGTTTGAGACTAAAATATACAATATAAATTTATTATGTGTCAATATATTATAAATTATTAATTTTGTGCACCATTAAGTAAATAAATTATATAAAATAATATCAAATGCTGCAAATATGAAATTTTGTGTATAAGTCTTTAAAATATTAGATAGAAGAAATATATATTCTGCTTTTATCATGTTTTTAACTCAAAAAAGAAACTGTTAAACAAGTATATACAAATTTAATTACACAACATGACAAATAAAAGAGAATGGAAAAGATTTTCATACCTTCAGGTGCTGAAATTTTCAAAGAGTGCAATTTCACAGCTTGATTAAACCCATATGACATAATAAGCTAAAAAAAAGATTATTAATAACATATTAAGCAATAAATAAATTTTAAATTAACTTGTTACAGAAATTTATAACTTTTACAACAATAGAAATGAGATTTATTGAACCCTTTCATCCTTTAACATACATACTTTTCACCCAATTGTACTTGTACTTCCCAACGGCAAGAGTTTATATGCCATAAATGTCCATAATGGTAAGCTTCAGTAATAATATAGACATCTTTTGTTTTACTAATAGACATCTTTTATTTTACTATAAACATCTTTTGTTTTACGATAGACATCTTGTTTTTTTAGACCAATAAAATAAAAACCAACTGAAAGGCATTAAAATGTTCTATATTCTGAAAAATACCAAAAACTTTTGGGGTTGAAAATCATTTAAGATAATTAGGGATAAAATGAAAAAACATTATTTTAATATCTAAATTATACAACTGATTAGACATTGCTTTGTATTTCTCTACAAACAGGGGAGATAGAGGTAATGTTGTGAAGCTTTGTTTTATACAAATATTACATATTTTCACTTAATTTTTACTTTACAGTGGGACTACTTCTCAGAACAGTCAACAATGCAGAGACCAACATCACTCTTCCTCTATCAATATTTTTTCAATTTTCCAATCCTCAAGTCGCTAAGCTTCCTTGACAATATGCAAACAAAATTATTAATTTTTATACCATAATTAGAATGAACTTTCTCAATAATATAACTACACTTTTGAAAATTATATAATTATAAACTTATCTAATTATGTAAGTCGATATCATATTACTTTTCAGCAATGTTTAGAATTTAAGAATTCAGAAGCCTGGGGTACTCTTATTTGATAGAAGTATAAAATATTGTATTACCCATGCAAATGAGTTCCAATAGCTGATGAAAGATATTTTAATTCTATCTTTCTTTCCTAAGCAGTATCACAAATCGAATTAGTGATATCAGAAACACCATTTTTTAAAATAAACTTCTGAAAGTGTATTGAGTGGTGAATGAGTTTTTGTAACATTTTCTTCCAAGGACAGTTTGTGAAGATTCAACTTAAAATCAAGCTGTACATCAATTACATCTAACATTCCTTCCAGTAATTAGAGCACATATACCTAACATTCATCTTTTAAAAGTTAACTTGGATCTCCAGATAATCTGAATCAGTGTGCACTCAGAACTTTTTTTTTAAGTCTGCAAATTTCCATTATAACATTTCTTTCATCTATACATTTTGAAAAATTATTTGCTTTAATGAAATCTTCTAACAGCAATGAACGCATGAAAGAAAAATAAAGGGAGAATTTTCAAATATTCAGAGCAAAGCCAACAAAATCTTAATTACACCTCTTGTTACCAGTGACAAAAGGCCTACAGTGTTACATTGTCTAATCAGAAAATATAATAAAACAACTTAAAGTATACTTCTGTAGCCCACAAAGTATAAACATCTTTATCTTCAATAAGTATGATTCATATTCGATTTGTTTAAAGACAATTTTTTGAAAATATGTTAAGTTTAATTTCAATTTTTCCTGGTTAACTCATATTTTTGATATCCTGTACCAGCTCTAATCTTAATTAATCTGAGATTTAACAAGATTTTATTTACAATCAAAATGTTCTTACAATATGCCTGGGATCAATATAATTTTAAAACTATTTTTATAAGAATAGTTTTATAATCATACAGCTAGCTTTGAGTTTTTATATATTTTTAATCCAACACTAGTATAATTATACAGTATATTTAAAATGCATGTTATGTGAGAAGCTTGGAAGTAATCACATTAACATAGTACATAAGAACAAATAGAGTTTCAAAGAATTTAACGTATTCTTCCATATCTCTATTACATTTGACCTTTCTTTTGCAAGAGAAAATAAATAAAAAGCATTATATTAAAATTTTTGTAATCAAATGTAAGAGCTCTTTATTCAATAAAATACATAAAGTTAATTAAAAATGCTCGAATTTTATGTCATAATGAGTTGCTCAAATAAATATTCACTGATACAAATAATTATTTACTTGTTATTTTTTTTTATCAGTAAAGGAACATTTATTATTTGTTTTCATTACAGAGTCAACAATACCATTTAAGAAGGAAGGTCAGTAACATATTTTAACTCATATTATATGAGAAGAGGATTCTCATTTAAAAAAGCTATTATTTAATAATATTAAGTAAGCAAACTACTGTAGAGGATACAAGAAGAAAAAAAATTGATTAAATTATGGTAAGAAATAAGCTAAAAAGCAAAACTGATAACTAATTAAATTTTGAAAAATTATAAATTAGAAAAAAATAATTATAATTTAAGCATTTGTATATTTTCACAAACTAATTATTCAATCAAACAATAAATAATCTTCTTAGAGTAAAAACAAATTTTCTAACCTGTTCATCGCAATCAGACTCTAAATATCTTGGATCAGATGTAAAAGCATTGGCAAATGGATGATCATCTGAATCATTCAAACACTCACAAGAGGATTTACTTATAAAGCTCACAAGATCAACCTAAAATATTTATTTTACTTAAAATTATATAAAATCATATCACATCATATTAAAGAAAATTTATATAATTATTTTATTAAATTTTGTGATGTAAAATTAAGTATTAACTATTTTCTCACATGACAGGAATTTTCATTTACTTAACACAAATAAAACATTTCAATTTAATAATAAAAACAACTTCAGCACAATAATATTATATCAAGCATTGCTAGAAATGAATTTTACTAACAAAAAATCTTGTTTCATAGATATTTAACGGTGCAAAGAAAAAATCATCGCAATTTTATAATTTTCTTAAAAATCTTAAAAACTTTTCTAGTTTTGTAATTCAATCTTAATCAGAAAAAGGAACCACAATTTACTTCTAGTTATTAAATTTCAATGTAACAAACTATCAAAACCATACAAATAAATAATGCAAGCTATATTTTAAGCTTCACATCCATTTAAATTAATACTAAGGAAAATACAAAAGTTTCATGCTACATCATATAAACAGGATTTGTTAATTCTATTAAAATTGTTTTTATCACAAATAAATTCTGAACTAAACTTAAGGAAATATTATATATCTAGATGTTTTTACAGTTGGATTACATTCCAGTATTCTAGAAGTTCTTTTATAAGTCATTATTTCTAGATGATCTAAAATCTTTGATGACTTTAGATTTTTAAAAGCATATCTCATAAATATAAATATTAAAAAAATATTTTAAACAACTGTACAATTTCTGTATTCTTAACATACATGTCCATGAACACCACTTTCAGAAGCTTCATCTCCTTCTCCTCCAATGAGCTCTTTAATTTTTGCTTCTAAGGCAGCAGCGTCAGCTCCACTGACTTGCCCAATCTTCATTTTGTTCTTATAGAAAATGAAAGTAGGCATGGATGACACACCTTGAGAAGTTGCTGTTTCAGAACATTGATCAACATCCACTTTCAAGAAAATAGCAGCAGGATAACGACGGCTCAGCTCATCGAAGACAGGAGCTATACGACGACATGGATTGCACCTATCAAATTAAAAATATTTAGGACAATAAATAACTATAGTTTTATAACTCTAAACAGTACATAATACCAATCAATTTTGTATGTTTAAATATCTACTTTAAATTTGGTTATAGAAATCACTTTCAGTCAATGATTCTATTTCTTAAAGAAGGGGGGGGGGGATTTAACTTCGATACTTAATATTTAACTAATGTATTACAATATTTTTCTGTTAAAATATTATTTGTCAAAAATGATTATTATCATTTCATTAGATTAAATCTCAATTTTAATTATATGGAATGTAAAATTTACAAACTGATTATAAATTTTGCAATTTACTCACAAAAAGAGTGAAAAGCAGATATAAATATAAATGGTAACTGCAATGAAATTAATACTGAAAGGTATTAATTTCAATAACAATAAGTATTGAAAATGAAGACACAGAGCACAGTTTTCTTAAAAAACCAAAACAGAGGAATAGAATTATCTTTATAATTAAATATGACAAGATAAAAGAGGAAAAAAAGAGCACAATTGCATTTCTATATATTTATTTTTTCACAATTTGATATTTTGCTCAATAATGGTTAACATTTAAAGAAGCAGTATACCTTTCCAAATAATTCCCATTCGAAATTTTTACAAATAAATCTACAGTAAAAAGAAAATTCATAAACTAAAGAATTGATTGTCATTTATTAAATAAGAATGCTTTATTTCAATGACATATATCCTTCACCCATTAATAAATTAAATGTTAACTATTGTATAGTAAATTTGGCATTTCTCAAACCAGCTTCCAAATCCTGTTTTAATTTTCTGCAATTTTTCCATCACAGATTTGGCATGAAAAGACTCATCACCAAAAATATATAAAATGGCATCAATCCATTTATATATTTATGGCACCAAGGCAGCAATCCACCAATTTATGTTGGTAGGCATGTTGCTTCCACTCCATTTTTTACTTCCTATAGACAAATAATCAAATCCTACTCTCTTAATATGATTTTTAAACAGTACCAATGTATATAATTTGGATATTAAATTGTTCAACACAACTGTCAGAAAATCTTTAAAAAACACACACAAACAAAAATATGACAAAATAATTCATGATTTTTATTTATATATAGTCTATATGAGTATTTGAATTTAAGATGAAAAAAAAAAAATTTAAAAATGGGGGAAAAAAAAAAAAAAATTATTGGTTATAGCTGAAGAATAACAATATAATTTTAAAAAATTCTCAGTTTCACACAAGTCTTTTGAATAAAATTTATATTGTTGCTAACTCAAGATGTATCATCCAATTTTAATGCTAATTTTTTAAAAAAGTTTTAAAGTAATGATGTTATAGCTACTTTATTAATGAATATATTCTTTTCAATAATAACTATGTTTGTAAATGCCATTTGCATGTTAACAATGACAGTTTTGACATCAAAATATTTCACCAATATGTAGTTTTAACCCTTAGACAACTATTTTTACTTTTTAAAAATAAGATTCCCCCCCCCCTTTCACCATTCATATGTTGGGTAGGCTTTCTAGAGCTTAGTGGTGCATACGAAAACAGGGGGTAGAATTTGGGGGAGGGGGTGATTGGTGCTATTAGGAGGTGTCTTTGGATCTATGGATAATTTTTTCGTAATCCATTAACATTGTGAGTTGAGTTCAGAGCCAGTAGCACAGTGTTATGCAACATCTAAATTCCCTTTTATTTCTTTGTTAGTTTTTGGGGTTTAAAAAGTTCATATTTGATGAGGTTATTGATAAAACTTTTCAGAGCAGTTTTCTTACGCTTTGCTAAAAGGGTCCAGAACCTCATCATCAACATACAAATATCAATTTTATTAAACGTATTTGGCATTCTGTTAATGTAAGTAGCAGGTACAGTTCTGTAAGAGGG
>BMAW01072179.1:0-32877 GCA_019974015.1 Nephila pilipes | reverse complement strand
AAAAAAAAAAAAGAGTGAGCAGAAGGGCAGGAAGTGGACAGCAAGTTCGTTGACCAAGAGGGACAGTCATTACAAAGTGTGGGAAATTTTGAAGGCCGTATAAACGCCAGGGAACAGACCCTATTCCCCGAAGCCGACAGTGAGAGAAAACTCCCGCCCCCACTTATTGACAGAGAAGAGACAAAATTTCAAGGAGGAATCAGGTCAGTGCACTGCGAGAATGTGTTTCCCCCCTCCCTTTAGATCCGAAATGGGTGAGAGAATTTTTTTTTATTTCTTTTTAGAGAGACTTTTTTTTTACAGTGCCAAAAGGGGACTCTAAACTATTATTTTGCAAAGAACTTTTTTAAAACAAAAAGGAAAACAATTATTTTGTATTAGGAATTAATGAACAGTTATTTTCCCATGGAACATTAAAATATTTTATGGACTGAGTATTTAAAGAACTTTTAATTTGATTATCTTCAAAAAAAAACTATTGAGTGAATGTTATTTTTTAAGAGGTGTTTTATTAATTTAGTTTTTGACAAGGATAAGTAATTTTAAATATATGAACGATGTTTTATTTTGATTTCACTATTTTGAAATAGAAAATGATCTATTTTGTGTAAGAATTTAAAGTTAATGAATGTGCTAGCTTTCAATGAGTGTTTATGGATTAAACGGTTTGAATCTTAAGTGTGCCAACAAAAGTTTTTATGTTTATGTGATCTTTTATGATGAGAAGAATAATTGATATTTCAAGGTAATATGCTCAACGAATTTTATTTTGTAATGATGTAGGAATATTTTATTATATTTTGTGATGATTGGGAATATAATTTTGTAAGGATTTTGGAATATATTGAATTAGGAATGTAAAGATTTAGGGATACAATTTTGTAATGATTTATTTTGTAAGGATTTATTTAGGAATGATCTTTTTGTACGAATTCTTAGATTTGTGTTTTGATGATTGTGTTATGTTAAAGAATTTCTTTGTTTCATGTGTGAACCTTTTTGAGTCTATAAGAGTTAAGCATATTCTATGAAAATGAGAATATCGAAAGGAGAATTAATATTTTAAATATGAAAAAAAATTAAAAAAAAAAAGGAGGAAGAAGAAAAATTAATATTTACAACTGTTTGAATTAACCTTTATGAGGATACAGATATTCGATGTTTTGAGGTATGAAAATAGTAATTTGTTAGAGATGAGTACTTTTTAAATTTGTTTATGTGGTAATCGATGCTTGAAATTATATTTGATAAGAAAAATATGTGTATGAGTTCAATATTTTGAATTATGAATTTTGTGCTGATATCTCGATATGAATATATGAATGTGTTTATGTAATTTTTTTAAGAAAAAAAAAGAGAGGTGATGTGTATGTAAGCACGCTAAAAGATGTTGAGAAGTAGTATTTTAAAGTGTTTTGGTAATTTTAGTATTTTGTTATGAAAGAGAAATAATATTTGAACTGTATGATAACTAAGATTTTTGTTTTGAAGCCTTAAATTGGAATTATTACTTAAGAGAAAAAAAAAAAAAAAAAAAAAAAAGATTTTCTTTATATGTGCGTTGTGGAATGAAAGATAATTTGTTGTGAAATGTAGATATAAGGGTGATTATGTAAAATGATTTGTGCATGATTATTGATATTTTATCTGTATAATTATTGATAATTGCTATTTTAGGTAATTGAGGAATTTAAGTAATTATGTTTGTGTGTAATTATTGATATTTGCTATTTTAAGTATTTGAGGAATTTAAACATTGATATTTTGTGTATGATAATTAATGGTTTTAAAGTGTATCAGTTATTAATGATTTTTGTGTTAATTGGAACTGCACAATTGGGACAATTGTATATCAGGATGGCCGAACTGTTAACTTTCCTACTTAGAGCCTGCCTCTAGAGGGCGTTCATTTGTAAAGGGAGAGAGTGTGATGTCACACGATCCCCTCAGACGGGACCTGACCGAATCTCCGAGAGGAGCTGTTGTAAACAAGCGGTAGCAAGTAATGAAATAAATATTGTTGTTGTTATACAACCCGATGTGTTTTTGTCTAAGGACAACCATGAATTGAAATCTGAGGTGATGATGATTAGTTATTAGTGTAGTAGTATTATAACAGAGGGGAGGGGAAATACACTCTAACAAAAAAAATGATGCACCAAAAAGGAGTTGCCCGATTGTTGCTCTCAATGCAGATTAGTTGAAAACTTTTTCCAATGCCAATAATAATTTCAAAGGGTGATTGTTATGAATATAGATTATTTGAATACATAACTATCTCATAAAATAAAGTAAAATTAACAAACTAGCAAGCAATCTAGTATGACTTCAATTTCATTAATTTGCTAAGCCTTTTTAAAATAAATTTTCATTCTGTATAAAATATGTTTTGTCTGTAAATTATTGCATTATAGCTTTGATTTTTATCATTTAATTAAAATCTATACAAATGCAAAATATCACAGAATTTTTACATTTAAGTTATTCCAAAAAGTAGTCAAAACCTTTAAATTCAACTTGAAACCATCATTGGATCAATTTCAATAACCTGCACAACTGTTGACACTGACATTTTCAAAACAAAACATAACCATATTTTCTTAAATATAGTTTCATAAAGAATATTCTGACATGATCATAAGATGAATTCTTATAAATACTTTGAAAAAACTTGCAATGCTTCAGGTTGATTCAGTGATATATGATATATCTCATCAAATGTTTACTTTCCAAAATTCATCTTTCACGAATTTCTGCAAAGATTTCCAGGATTCCCATTTTAGTTCTAAATACGTAATATCACATTTTAATAAATGCTTACTTTTAAAATTGTTTTACTATATACATATTAATATATATCCTTTTTTCTATAATTATTTTTTACATGTGAAAAATAAAGAAATCACTTTCTGCTAAATTTTGTATTTTTGAGAATACAAGAAACATCTTTTGTAAGAAAATTAAGTAACTAATCAGCATTTGCTTATATTTGGAATTTTACTGATGAATTAGAACCAGTCACAGATTCTTTAAAAGCATAAATCAAGTTTGCTTCTACTTACAAAAAAAAATCCTTTATTCTTTTTGACATTGAGGAAGAATAAGTTTTAATTTCAAATAAACTAGCTTAAAAACACATGAATGTATTATAGGATGAAGGGTTGACTAAAATTAAATAATGTAATAACCTCATGAACAGCTGATTTATAAAGAGGAGATGGAAATGGTAATTTTCATTTCAAGGAATATCATTTGAAATAAGACAAATGCTGGTGAAAAATCTAATTACAAATAAAAATTATACACTTCTATGAGGAAAAAAAAAAACAGTTTCATTAAATACAAAATGAAAAAGAAGCAAATATAAAACTTCATTATTAAAATAATACAACAAATTTTGGGAGAAGACATAAATCACTATTGGATGGAGGCAAAAATATTGGTTCATCATTTTAACAGTTATATATATATATATATATACTTCCTTAAGAAAGCTTTAACTGACAATTTTAAATCTTAACATTTAATACAGCACATACAACCTTTGTTTACACATGGAATTTCAAATATTATATTTTTAACATGAAAGAAATTATATCAATAAAAAGATGTTTTTCTTCCATATTTCTGAAACTTAAGCATCTAAACAATTCAATTCTAAGTAATACTTTCGGTTACCAAAGACAAATGGAATAACGCTAATATCTTTCACATAAACACCAGAGTATAAGTTTTGATCAAAAGGAGAGAAAAAAAGGAGAGGTTCAATTCTTTTTGGAACTTGTATTTCACTAACTTTACAAACACTAGAAGCCATAAATGCCTAAACTAAATATGTGTTGGTAGCTCTAAATATATGGGATTACTTACAATTATCATTATTTATAAACATAACAAAGTTCTACTCTGGTTTCTTGATGTTCTAGTTCAGCTTTGTCAATTGTTCAGAATCATTATTATATATACTTTTTTTTAGCTCAAATGATAGATATCCATGTCATTGATAAACATTTAATTTATTTTAGTTTAGTTTATATTAACGTCGCACTAGAAGCAACACGAGGGCTATTGGCGACGGACCTCGTAATTTTGAACCACGGTCAAGTGACGAGGACGACACCTGAGCTGGCACCCCCCTCTCCTAACATCCACACCACACCAACGGGAGGACTTTGGGCCCCGAACAGATTTAACGTGCATCAGCCCCGGCTACACGGCGGGTCTTTGGCGGCCAAGGATCGAACCCGCGACTGAACGAAAACCGCCGGCCGCTAGTTCACGACCTTGACCACTAGGCTACCGCGGCCCCACATTTAATTTATTAAAAGCTTGTTCATTTCTTCCAAATCAGATAAATGAAAATTTTTAAATGAATCTGCCATGTTGCATAAAGGTTACACACACAGAAACATGTCAGGCTGACACATCAACCCCTTTGAGGAGAAATAACACACAACCTTTCTGTGGTAAATTCAAACCAATACATATCAGCTGTTCAACATGATTCAACTAGAAGGAAGTCTGATGAATAAATAAAGAATCAATGTTACTTAGAAAGTAGGACTTTTCATAAATATTATTAGGTTAGAATGATCCAATGTTATTATGACCAGGTTAATCATAGAAACATTTTGGTTGAACCGGAGTTTGATAGGGCCTGGCGCGCTTTAACTTTTTTTTGGGCGACAAATCGCCAAATATGGTTACCATACAATTGTTTCTGGTAACCCTACTGAATCTATAAAAAGGGGGTTCGACGCTTTGTTTTTCCCTTTTTACGCTTGATTGGATACAAACGTTGTTGATCGCAGAGGTCCCGCGATTTTTGAAAATCCGTTGAACATTCAAAATGTTAACGGCCAGTGAAACGTTTAAAATGTTTTTTTTCCGGATGGTAAAGGAAAATCTGCAATTGAATTTCCCATGGGTTCCTTTTGGAAACTGTTTTTTTTCCATAAAATTGGTTTTCTTCAGGAGTGATCGGCTGAACAGCGTCCATTGGAAGCCTTGAAATTGGATCGTTTTGTACCATTTTGTTCCTCCGAAAGGGTAGAAAATCTGCGTTTGAGTAGATCACTTCAAACGAATATCTTGCAAAACACTCAAATTCTTCTGTTTATTTGATATAAATTGCAGGAAACTATTATTACTTTGATCTAATTTATATTTAAATTTGATCAAAGATTATTTATAAAACTATTCCTTATGTGAGGAGTAAGATTTGGTTATAGTTAGGAATAGGGTGTCCTCTAGGTGATTGGCGACTTTAACCCAAGTTTTTAATAGATGCATCCTGGTTCAGAGGAAAAATTAGATAAATTGCAGTAAGTTCTTTAATATATTCAAGGTTTTCAGTTACATTAGTGTTACAGCTTTAGAAAGATGTGTATTAAAACCAAAATAATTGTATCCAATTGTGTAGAATTCTGAAACTTATTTAAATGACACCAAAGGTATAGCAGAAGCTTCCTTTTGCTCATAAGCTTAAGTTGAACACATATTAACCAGATCTGGAGGCAATAAGAATCACTGAATTCAATTGACAAAAACCACACGTTACATTGGAATCACTGAAACATTACAATAGGATTCTGGTTACCTAAATTTTATTAAGTTTACATCTTAAATATCATTACATAAGAACAGCTTGTTTATTGCATAAGATATTAGTTTGAAGTACAATATAAAATTTAAAACATGAATATACAGAAAATTGATTAAAGTAATAAATGTCAATTGTATATATAAATATCAGAATTTACTTTAAACATTAATTAGATTTTTAGCTACAAGACAATAATTCAGGCTTATGCTCGCTTACAGTTAAATTAAACTCTAATGAAACTTTAATAAATATTACAAAAAACTTGCCATGTTGCAGTGAAATCAACTACAACTAATTTTGAGCCGGCATTTGAAAGCTCCACTTGGAAACGGGAATCATCAGGAACAACAGTAGGCATTTTATTTTACAGTGTGATGGATTTGTTAACAGAAAAACGCACGCACACAGTTTGAAAATCAAATGATTGATGTAGGTACTTTATGATCAGCATGAAACAGTTAACACAGAAATTTCAGCAACTTTACTAAAAATACTTCAATCGTCAGTTGTGTTCAAATTTGCATTTAACCATGACGAAACGTTATCGAAACCGTAACTGAGATAAGAGAAATAGCCAGATTGCAAAGCTTTAAGTTTCGTATTTAATATGCATGATGCTTTCTTTTTAAAAAATTCTTTTTATTTGAAAAAAAATTAATATTCAACATAAAAATTATCCCAGGATTACTATGAAGTTAAATTATCCAAAAAGAAATACTTAATGAAATGATAATTATATATTCAATTAGTGGCAACTCCATTGCAAATAAACTGTTACGCACAGCAGCGGCTCTTTGTTCTGAATAAATAAAAGAGGCTAAATAAATGCAGTTGAAAGGAGGAGAATCTTTTTAATATACTCGTCTCTCTTTTTTTTTTAGTTTTTAAATAATTTTAATAAATTATGGGGAAATCAATCACAATTTTATCAATATGAAAATTCTTACACTGATAATAACATAAATATGTGTACAGATAGTTTCTGATTTTTTTTTTTTTTATTTTTGGTATCTTTCAGTAAACGTTTACTTTCCCCTATCCTCATATTTCTAAGAATTGATTTCGGCATGGGCGGATATACTGAGCGTCGAAGGATCGGATGTTGCGTACTGTAACATCTGGTTTTTTGACTGTAGGAGAAAAAAATAGTTACATATACAGATGTCAAATTTTTGATATGAAAAAGATATGAATGGCTTTTTTTAGTTTAATCATTGCTCGCCGCATAAATTCTTTGAAAGAATCGCTGAATTTCATTCGAAGATTTGGAATTTTAGTGCTATTTTTTTCGGTAACTTTAATTTGTCAAATAAGTTGTAACGTGCCTTATCTGAAACATGTGGAAGTGTCACAAATGTGGAAAGCCAGTGTTTTTCGGTTTGTATTGCATTCTTTTTATTTGATTGATGCTTTTTTTTCTTCCTTGTATCAGTTAGTGATTGGTTTCAAAATATGAGGCAAATTTGTTAACAAAAATTACATTTTTATTTTGATATGCTAATATTATACATTTAACTTTGAAATAATTAAAATATTTTATACTTAAAAAAATATAAATATGTTTTTAGTTGTATTCTATAACTTAGTAGTGTTTAATTTAAAATTCTTAAGAAATTCAAGCTGTAACTAAAATATTCTTATTAAATGCATATTAAACAAGACAGAAGGAAAAAAGGAGTAGCCCAATGCAGTTTTCTATAATTAATCAACTTAGTTTGAGTTACTGACTCTTGTATTGAAAATAAAATGTCTGGATGTGCTTACTGCTATTTTCAATTTATGTATGGTTTTTCTCTCACTATAAATTTATTGCTGAACCTGATACAATATGCATGAAATATATGAATATATTTTGTTGTTGATTCAGAAAAAATTGATAAAGGGCACAATTTTTTTCAGATCATAACGCATAACTGTGTTTTATTTCATTTATTATTCATGTGTATTTAGTCCTTAATTTGAAAATAATATAAATATTAACCTGGGATTAAATTCAAATTGAGAACTAAAAACTTACTTAAAATTTATTAAAGGGGGTAGAATTTCATTTAGTAATACTGTATTTAAATTCTATTTAGTAATTAAAGGAATCTAAATATGGCAAAGATGGGGAAACTCTTAATTTGGAAGCTTCAATCCTATTGCTCAATGGAATTTTATAAAATCATTTGAAATTTCAAGAATATTTAATGGTCCAGATTTTAAATTTGGCAATTTTTTCATTGTACTTTACTTTAAAATTAAAGTTTATAGTATCTTGATAGAAGAATTGTGAGTAGCATAAAGACAGGAAAATTATATATAATCTTGTGTGAGATTTAATTTAAACCATCATTTCAATTAAAGGAATGGCTACTTGCTAGGTATGAATATATCATGAAATCCTTTCTTGGAGGTTTGGACCCGTGTGGTGACCGGGGATGACAGAATAGTCTCACTGTAGCTCATGCATGTCGTAAAAGGCGACTAAAATGGGTACCCAGCGTCTGGGGGTATAGCCGGGCACCCTGCCCCTGGGGATTATATCAGGGGACCTCAGGGACTTGCCTTCTTCAGGTAAGTATGGGCTTCATGAACCCATAGTACCCTAGTGATCTTTCTTTCCCATGGGGTTTGCTGTCTTTGGTAAACACGGGTGACGCACTCCCGGGACACCCTAGCGATCCTTCTCTATTTTCGACCCTCCTTCTTGTCAACAACTTTTATCTTTTTTTTCAACTTCACGTCTAGACCACAGTTTCATCTTGTTTGGCGCAGCATAGCCATATCTGGCTCTTGCGCCAATAAACTTTACATTCACTCATTCTTGGAGGTTTGTAAAATAGGTATAGTCTTTTAGGCCATTTTAGTCATTTGATCAAAATTAAGAAGTATAATAAAGTAAATGTGGCAGTAATGAGATAACTCCATTCAGGCACAATAATGTGACTAAATAAAGTTTAAATAATTTTTTTAATTCATTTATGTTTTATTACTTTTTAGCTGAGCGTAAAACTTCTCTTGGATATGAATGGCATCCAGAATGCTTAAGGTGTGAGGAATGTGGCAAAAGACTGAATCCTGGCCAACATGCTGAAGTAAATTTTAAAATTTAATCCATGTATTTTATTAAGATATATTAAATGATTCTGTGTAAGTGGGACATTTATTTAAAAAACTGTTATTGCAAGTATATTGATAGTTACTATTTTCTGTTGGCTGTTTCATCAGATTGGAATATACTAAATATGATTCATTTTGTAATTTTAAATCAAGGTTGGATAAGAAGAGGAACAAATGATGTGAATGTTTTTTAATTCTATAAGTCTATGAAAGGCTAAAGTGATAAATTTATAAAATATATGTTCAGTAAGCATCAATCTCTATATGAAATCTGTAGTTTATGATGGTTGAACCATGTATATAACTGTTATGGTATAATCTTCATCAACTAGGCTATTAGATATGGAATGTAAAAAACATTTAAAGGATAAAATAAGCAAACTGTTTAATTAAAAGTTACATAAAGTACAAATGGCCTCAGTACCCAAATAGTTATGGTTTTGAGCTTTAGACTGACATTTTAGTTGAATCATGAGCTGAAATCCTAGTGCCATTAAAGACTTAATGCCCATTAGGAGGGTGTGGAAGTTTAGAGAGTTGGTGTCAGCTAAAGTGTTGTTCTTGTCACTTGACCTTAGTTTAAAATTAGGTCAGTTGCCAATAGCCCTTAAGTTCTTCATAAGTGCAACATTAATAAGCAATAAATCAATCAATTCACTATTTACAAAAATGTTACTCATATGATAGTTAGTTCATAACTGCTGGGTAGTATTAACCGCTTCTTAATGATGCCTTTCTCTCTCACATGTGTCCAAAAAGACAGTACTTCTTTGAACTGCATTAGGTGTTAAGGATGAGAGGCTTATTAGGCATAATTCCATACAAAAAGAAACTGACAAAAATCTATTTTACATGCAATTAACTTAATTTTTTTTACTCATTTGATGATGAGGTTTCATTATTCCAAATTTTTTACTTGGGTTTTATTGAGATAAAATATCAAGTGGAAGATAATTAATATTAAAAGTATGTTTAATTACACTTATTTGCACATCTATGCACTCTAAAAGATCTACTTATAATTACTAATTTCTAATAGTGTGCATTACTAATACTTGCTATCAGTTCTAATAGCCTGTTGGGGCTCAAACTCCTCCCGTTGATGTGGTGTGTAAGTTAGGGGAGGATTTGCCAGCTCAGGTGTTGTCCTCATTACTTGACTGAGGTTCAAAATTACGAGGTTCATCACCTATAGCCCTTGTGTTGCTTTAGTGCAATGTTAATAAAAGCTATAATTAAAACAAGAACAGTTCTAATAGACATATATTCCACTTTCATTTACTTTTGTTATATCAAACAGAACTTTACAAAGGAAATTAAAAGGGAATGATCCTAAGACTGAAACAGAAAAAGAAAAACATTCACAGTAAAAATCTGAAGAAAAATACATGGCTGAAGTGCAAACAATATTTTGAAAAGCATGTGATAGGAAATTTAAAGAGACGCAGAAATGCTTTTTAGCTGTTCTCAGCTTAAACCTCCAGGAATTGGCTACGAACAGCTGAGGTTAAAGAAAAATGCCTAAATAATGTATTAAGATTAATTTAGTGGATATATTGAGCCATTTATTTGACTGTAAAATATTTGAATTTTGTTCCTTGTTGGCGTTTCAAATTAATTCTTTTCTTATTGAGAGAAATTTCTGTGACACCAGTGCTGCATCCATCTTTCAAGGGCAAATCTGTAATATATCTTATATATGATAGCTCTATAGAAGGGGTTAAACAAAAATAAATTAAAACCATTGGATGAATATCTTACTATTTATATGGGTAATATGTTTTTTCACTTGATTTATATGAGAATATAAATTTTCAAGCCATTATTTTTTTTATGAAGCATTTTGTAGAGCGTAGTTTGAGACTTTTAATGACTGGATTATTCTGTAAAATCAATATTTGGAGGGTTTTAACTTTTAAGACACATACAATACTTAAGAATTTTTGAAGAATCTGCTTAGAAACTGTAACTGTGGAGACATTAATTAAATATTGCAAAAGCTGTGAAAATAAAGCACTAGCTCAAATGTCATCTGACATGGCTGAAAATTATTAGATTCATAGTCAAACTTGTGGTAATGTATAATTCTGGAGTAAAATTACTAATTGATCTTGTCATATATTTTTTTATTAACCTTTCTTTGAGAAATGATTCTAGACTGCAGTTCTAAATGTAATTCTAAAGTAATATAGATAAGAAATAATTTTAGATATTTTTAAAATGTACAAATCATATTTTGAATTAAATAACCATAGTTTTTTTGTGTATAAGTCTAATTAATCATTTTTGTTAGCAGTCTTCATTTCACAGAAATTTTATGTGTATGTATTTATTATTAAGAGTGATAAAAATAATTTATTTTTCTCATTAAAAGGACAACTTTTGTTAGGAGCATAAAATTATTTTTGAAAAAAAAAAGAAAATTTAAATATGCCTCTGAAGCATGTTTCAATACAGTATTTATTCCTAAAACAATTTAACTCTAGTTTTTAAAATAATAACTTTTGTCAAACTATATGATATAATAAATCTTATTTTTAAATAAAATTCAAAATGTAAACTTTCCTATGATTTTTTTTTATGCTACCTTGTTATGATTCACATAAAACTTTCTTAATGTTTTTGTTCCCCCCCCCCTATAGCATAAAGGAGTTCCATATTGCCATGTACCTTGTTACAGTGTATTGTTTGGTCCTACTTTATTTGGCCATGGCTCTCAAGTTGAAGCACACACTAGTTTTGGTAAAAATGTTAATCGACAAGGAACTCCTGTTCCTAGGTTTGTAACTTTTGCTTAAATTTTACTGGTGATTTAATTGTAGTTTATTAAGCTATGTATTTGAAAAATCTTAGGAAAGTTATTTTTTGTGGTTTTCTCTCAAATATATTCTTAAATGTTCAAAGACACTTAATCAGCTCATAAGGAAATTAATTCTATTTCTAAACTCCTGTTTGTAAATATTGCAACATTGTAGAGGAATTACATGAGTGAGTTGAAATTTATAGCAATATGTGCATGCATGCAAATGAGAGTTTTATATTCAAATTATTAGAAAATGAGAATCCTCTTCCCTGTGTAAATTGAGATGCACTTTCAACTGATTTAACTATATAAATAGTTGTAGTTGGGTGTTCTAAATAGTCTTCAGCTATCTGCGAGTGGTAAAAGCTTCATAAGAAGTTACAATGACTCTGAATGCCTTATGAGTAAGTTGCAGAGTTTTATTAAGTACTAGTAGCCAACATTTCTAACATGGGACTTTTGTATCTAGCTGTAGCAGTTTTACTTGGGTTGCAATGTCACAATAGTAATGCAAGTGCAGAAGCAATGAGACTCGAGAGAACAGGCATATCAAAAAAGGAGTTTCTTTCAGTCTTTGCAGCTGCTAAATGTATGTATCAGCAGTAATTGTTACATTTTGCATCAACAACTCGTGATGAATTATGCTTCAATAAATCCGCCATATACAGTTTAAAATCTTTTTTCCATTAATGTTTGCTTTCATCCATGGAAAGTAAGATTGGTCGATCCTTATTAAGCCACTATCTTTGGCAGATAATATTGTAATAGGTAACCCATTTTTTATCACCTGCTACAGTCGTGTCTAAAAAGAAAATCAATCTTTATCCATAAGAGCAGACTTATGGCAATTGGCATGCAATCTTCTTTATTCTGTTCACTAAAATTTTGAGGTACTCCTAACTTATTATTATTTTGAGGTAACAGATAATTGATTGACATTGATTTTGCTCTTTTATTGCCTTTTAAAGGATGCCTCATCCTTAATTAATCTTTTAAGGTCATATCTTCAAAATAGAATTTGGCAAACTAATTTCCAACTATCCGATCAGTTATTAGCATATCATGCTGCATATTATTTCAGTTGTCACCTGAACGCTATTGTCTTATTTAAATTCTCAAAGCATCGCAAAACAAACATGCACTTTTTCGCTCTGCTTGTTAGAGGCTAGGAATAACAGTTTAATATAACATGCATAACTCAAAACAGTTGTCAGAAGACTAACTGAATTCTTATCTATTTAATGAAAGCAAAAATTCATTTTCCTGGTGATTCATAGTGGGTAGCTATGAGCAATAGATTCTACATAAATTACTTATGACTCAACCTAATACTTTATTGACAGAGTGATTTGAAGCTAAAATGTATTGTAGGGCATATATGCTATTCTAATTTGGAACTGTAAGACTTGCCTTTGTAAAGCGAAAGACTCCAAGAAGATGTAAAGGTTTGAAGCATAGCAATTAGGAGCATTAGAAGCAACATGAGGGCTATTGGTGACTAACTTCATAGTTTTGAACCTCAGTCAAGTAATGAGGATAACTCCTAGGCTGGCACCTCCCTCTCCATATTTCCACTCCATGCCAATGAGAGGACTTGAGTCCTAACAGATTTAACATGCATCAGCACTGGCTACTTAATGATTCTTTAGAGACATCAAGGCTCAAACTCGTTACTTGTTAGAAGACTCTGGTCTGAGTCTGTGACCATGATCACTAGGCTAAAACAGCTACTGGCAATTTAGGAGGGAGGTTCCTAAATCCTTCTTGGGGCTAGAATGGATATCCACAAGACTATGAGAAGAATATTTGTCAACTGTTCAGTGACATGACATCTAATAATCTTTTAGCTAACAGTGAAATTTTTCTACCATCTCATTCAAGGTCAGGAGATAATTCATGGTTTGTATTCTCTTAGTTTATGATCCTTATACCTATAACAGCTTAGTTTAAAATTGAGGATCGTGGCCTGTAGTGGCAGTCTCTGTAATGCAGAGCTTAGAAATTTATCCTTTGAGAAAAATTGATGCACATGTTTCGGCTGTTTGATCGCTCATTGAAAAACCTCAGACCACTTTGAATACCTCAATAGACAAAAGGCAGTATATGTAACCATCAGATAGTGGTAATATCCTTACTATATCTAGAGGAACATAATGGAATTTGTATAAGAGATAACTGTCCAAGTGTAAACTTTAAATGCCTCAATATTTTACTCTTCTGTCAAGAGATGCAATGTTTAGAAAACCAAATGTAATAATTCTGTGTAGGTCAGATGAATCTATTTTTGTTTAATTTAGAAGTGTCTTTACTTCCAGGAGCAGTAGAGAATGGATATTTTTAGAAACAAATTTTAATAAAATCACTACAAACTGTTGTATAATGTCAATTGAAATGCCATGCAACTGGTGTTGATTTTATTGGAGTTTTAGCATATTTCTTATTAGTTCTGACTTGATAAAATTGTGAAGCCTGTTTCTTTGCATCTTGTTCTAAGAAATGGTGTTTAAAGTTCATGTTAGCCAAGAAACAGCATTATTTGCACAGTCTTAAGTTGGGAAAATTCAGAAACAGCCTGAACATTTTCTGGAGAAGGAGAGGTAGCTTGCTTATTAACTAAGAAAACGTAGATGAGTGCATCCAAAAAATACATTTTTGAATCTTTAAAACAGTATGGTATTGTTCAAGATATTGAAAATTTTGCCTTAGTTCATGTAAATGTGTAGATAAATCTTCAAAGTTACAAGAATGCCATCAAAATAAACTGTGCAATTTAAACATTGTAATGCTTCATGTATAAAGCATTAAAATGTTTGACCTGTATTCTTAAGATCCAATGGCATGTGAATATATTCAAAAAGTTCAATAGGTGTAGATATAATTATTTTTTCAATATTTGGTTGATTAACTAATATGAGATTGTAAGTCTTAAATATATCTAGCTTAGAAAAAATAGTTTTGCCTTATAATGTCATCAAGAAATTTTTGATATGAGGCAAGGGATATTTAGCTGGAGTTGTAACTGTGAAGCTACGACAAATATGCCAATTGCCATCTTTCTTTACCAGATGAATCAGACTGGCCCATGGCTCCTGATTGCTTTATCTAATATCATACCGGACAATACTAAATTTGATCATTTAGAGTGCCATTGGTATCTTGGGCAATCTGAGCTGTTTAGAATTATGGGGCAATTTCAACAGCTACTGATATGTAATAGTTCCGATAAGTTTTAGAATCTGAAGTCCACTCTTTTTCAACACATTCCTAGAGTTGTATTTCTATAACATATTGTTCAAAATGTTCAAGCTTTCTATTTAGCCCCACAAATACAGCTTCTTCCTTGGCCTACAAATTTACCGGATATGTCATCTATTGAACATGTCTTTGATTTCAATGATCAACATGATGCTCATTTTATCAGAAAGAAGTCATTTGGAATGCTTTTCCTCTGGTACAGATTCAAAATTTGTCATACAAATGCACTTATTGCATTACATCGTGGTTTTTTCTAATACAGTATTGAGCCTTCTTTAATCTGGTATTCATTGGTTCTACACATTGTATAATTCAGCACCAATCAGACTATTTTCTTTGGGATTTTTTCATGTGGATTCTTACGTTTGTTAACTTTAACCACTAAGTCGGGGCATGGCTCTGCTCACATATTTGTCCTGTGTTTATCATAACTGTCAGTTTTCATTTTAGTACAGTGTTTCTTGTTTTATTGTGGGTTGCACATGTTAGCACAATATTAAAATATATACATATACAGTGTACTGTATTGTAAAATGTTCTTGAAACACAGCAGCTATTCAATTGGTAGTAAAAATTATAAGCATAAACATACAACTATTGGGATACAGCTAAAACTAGAGATAATTAATCATCTAGTACAGCTTGTCTCAACTTGTTTCAACTATCATTGCTCAGTATTAATTTTTCTTTTGTGCTGTGTTTTTTATCACTCCAAAAATATTCAATTAAATTAATGTTCAGCTTTCGATTTTAATATTGTAGTTATTAGAATGTATTACTTTGTAGGACATTTATATCATTTATAATGGCTCAGAATGTGCATAAGAACTTTAAATACATGTTTGAATTTTTTAAAATTTTATCTAAAGGGTAATCTTTGATATTCCTGTTAAAACTATAGAGATGCTTGATAATCCGGCAAAATTGCAGATCTGGCACAGTCTGGGTCTTGATCATACCGAATTAGTGTTTAGTATACTGATTTTTGGAATGTAATTTTTTTTTCTTCTTTATAATTAGTCACCCAAGGGGCTAATGTTTTAGTTAATCCAGAAATATCATACCTGACCACTTGTCAAAAATGTATCTTGTTTTTGCATATATTTTTTATGTCTACTTTCACCAGTAACAAACTTTCAAAAATACGTCATAATTTCTCCTGAATTTTTTATTGGATTGAAATAAAATATATGTAATATATGTCTGATACATGCTTTCACCACTAATGAACTCAATTTTTAAAAATATGTTGTGATAAATTTCAGCCAATATTTGTATTGGATTGAAGTGAAACATATGTTAACTGGAATAAAGATATGACTGAAAATAAATAATATTATTCGGAATTTTAAGACAGCTGTGGAAAGCTATATTTTTAACTTCCCAAGGGGCTATTGTTTTAGGTGGATGACTTTTGGCATACCAGATCACTTTTCAACTTTTTATCTTTTGCTTCAATTTTAATTACATTTAGCTTAAATATATTCTATTTCACAATTTATTGTTTCCTTTAATTTTAATATTGGAAAAATTTACTACTGTCCATTTCTCTATATTTCGTCATTTACGTTAATTCCTATATTTGAGTAATGTAATAATAATTTTAAAAAAAAGCACACCTTGGGTGGCTAAATCTGTTCTTTGCAAAACTTTTCAAATTATTTTCAATCTTTTATTAGTATCAATTTAGGCTGTTTGTAAAATAAATTTCATTTGATTCTGATGAGTCCTTATTAGGCATTGCATTTTTTCAAACATTAGTATATTTTTATGTAATTGACCTGTATTTCTTAATTAATTAAATAAAATTAAAATATTTTAACTGTGTAACATGAATATGACTTTAAAAAATAAATCACATCTGGATTTTTCTAATCAAGTTTTTTATACGTAGGAAATTGTTATTTGAAGTTTTTTTTCTGGATATTTTTATTTAGAAATATTGTTATTGTACTATTAAACATGTAATTGAATTATATCCTGCAGTTAATATATTGACCTATTTTTTCTCCTCATAAGTCTCCCATTGATCTGAAATGTTTCAAAAATTAAGTTTATGACATATTCAGAAGAGATTGTTAAAACTTTAGTATTTTATATGAATTTATATTACAGTTTGAAGTATGTTTAAATTGATATATTATTCTTTTTGTAGTTAACTGAAAAAGAAATATTTTATTGATTTTTTTCCCCTTTAATGTTATAAATAAAAACAAACTAAATTTAAGTTTATTTCATAATCCAATGATAGGCTAAATCATTTGCAATGAGAATATGAATATATATTCTTTTAACTTAGTGTGTGATTGTATTACTTGATGTTTGTAGGTCACATTTAGAAGCTAAACTTCGTCTTTACAATAATTATTTTGAAGGAAAAGCTGGAATCATCCAAAGTCGAGAGGTAAATCTCAGAATTTTGAAAACATGAAATTTTTCTTAAATAAAATCACTTCTGCTTGAGTTTTATTAATTTTTGTTTTATCCAATTGCATTAGTTAGTTGCATTCTCTTACAACTAACTATTATTAACACTTTTATGTTGATAAAATGTACTTTTATTTCTTTAGAATTTTATTTAAAAGGTGTGTATGTTTTATTGTGTTCAGTAATGTTTTTATTAATAGTAAAATAATGTATTTTTTACATAATGAGTGCGTTTTAATTTATTTATGACAGCACAGCATATATTTGAAAACTTTTCAAATATATTTTTCAATCTTTGTAGCGCAATGGCCGTCTGATCTTGGAGGGCTCTTTGCGAATTTTTTGGGGTGTGAGCAATGTTATTCACTTAAAAGAAGATAATGATGACAGAATTCCTGTAAGAAGAAGAAAAAGCTGTCAATTTATTCCAGATACTTCTAATCGGTCTCCCAAAGTAGGCAATTATTGTTATGTATCTTTTTTTAAAAAATGAATTTTTGAATGTTCACATCTTTTTTTTGTTCAGATGTATTGGTGATTTCTGATTGTGTGCTGTATTGCTGGAGGTGTATCTAAAATTATTTTTATTATGTGTTAATTTTCTTATACATAAACTAAAGTTTCATTTAAGATATTCCATATATATTTTGAGGAACAAAGAATATCCTTCTTTTTACTTTAGTCCAGCTCTTACTTAATTTGCTGTGTCTATTCGTATTCGTTTTTTTATCCCTTCTACAAGTTTTAGTTTAAAAACAATAATTCCATGTTTTATTATTGAATAGATCTTAACTATAAAAAAATATTTAAAAGATGTAAAACTGTTCAGTGCATAAAATAAAATATAAAATTACTCACAATACAGGCAGTTTCAACATTTTACTTTTTTATGAAATTTTAGAAGATTGCATAATGTGTATTAATATTTTAATGATTTTTAAATTATAAATTCAATTTATGTTAGTATTCTTTTTTTTAATTATTTTTACTACTTTATTCAATATTAAATTCCTATAATACTCTGAAATATAAAAATATATTTATTAGAAAACTTTTTATAATGTACTGTGGATAAAATCTCTAATATAACTTGATGTGATGTATCTAGTTTTCCATATAATTATATTAAGCCAAAACATCTAGTTTTGATTACAGTGATAAGGGTTGGATTAACATGTGCTATTTATTTTTGGTTATTTCATTTAAAATTCAGGGGGATGAAATACCTCTTACTGTGTTAATAATTTCATAAAACTAATTAACTGAAAGAAAATTAATTTTAAAAAATATTGTTTGCTTTTCTTATATTAAATGCAATAATTTGGTATTAAAATATGACTTTAATTTTCTTATATATATATTTCCCCCTTTGTTTTCAGACCAATAACAACAATGAAAAACAATTAACTAATGAAGAAAAGGCTGCCCTTGTAGAAAAGGATCCAAACCTTCTGAATTCTTTGTTGTCTTTGCCAATGAGTGATGATGTGCCTTTATCTGAAATTAATTTAGAAGTTAAAAATGTTGAAAAAGAAGGTTCTGAAGAAAATGCTGTAATACCTACACACTACAAAACATTACCTGCTGGTGGCCTTAGAAGCTCAAAATCAGATAATTCACACACTTTAACAAATGAAAATCCTGTAAAGGACAAGTGTAATAATGTTGTACAATTACGTAGACGACCTCGAGTACAAAAATCCAAACTGAAAAGACGATGCTCGATAAATGGGCATTTCTATAATAGAGAGGTAAGCATTATTTGTCTTTATTTTGAATTCATAAGTTCTTAATTATACACAATATTTCACACAAAATATAAATTTTACTTTCAAAATTGTTTAGAAAAAGATATCACTCAAATTATGAATGAAGAAATGATGAATATTATGTCCAAGATATTGAAGAATTTTAATGAAAGCTTTTTAAAATAACTTACAGTAATTGCAAGATTTTTGAAATAAATGTCAATGTACTTTTGATTTTAAAACATATTGGCGATAAAAAATTCTTTCTTAAAATATTCTCATTTCAACCTTTTATGTTTAAATAGTTATTATATACTACATGGCCATAAAAAGTTACTTAACTTAGCATTTGGTTGGATCTTATTTGGCTCTGATTTCAGTGAGCATTTGACATGGCATTGTTTCACTAAGTTTCTGTATGGCTTCAACACTTGTTGTCTAGATTTGCATCGTTTTTCTCCGAAGACTGAAATAATAATGTTAAGAGGTGACTATAACCACTATTCTAGTATATAGCAAAAATTTTCAATTGGGGTAGGATCCTAGCTTTGTGGTTGCCAATTCATGTGGGAAAAGGAATCTTCATGTCCCCAATTCTAAATCATTTATTCTCAGGGGATATTAGCATTTCGTCTTGAATGTGCCAGTTCCATGAGGGAATAAAAATCCATTGATGGGTTGACCTACTTATTAAGTACATTTAAGTACTTAAGTGACTTCATTTTATTTGTACATAATTTTACTAATCTCAGACTAAAATCTTTGAAGCGACTGCCGATCATAGTATTGCCTCCCTTGTCTATGCAGTAGACGCTATGCATGAAGGGTCCATTGCTTCATGCGGTTCCCATTTTACCCTGATGCGTTTATTGTGCTGAAATAGGCTGAATCTTGACTCATCAGACCACACAACATTTCTCCACAATCTTTGCATTCTGTAGCAAATTTGAGTCTTTTTGATTAATCAACGTGGTTATTTCAGTGCTACAAATGTTAAGTTCTCATTGCATTGTGCATGTTGAAATTCCCCTATGTTCATTGCTAAATATTGCCCCAAGTTCAACAGTTGATTTTTTGTGATTTTTCTCCCCCAATAGGGCAACAAATCTTCAGTCTTTTAAGAGTTTTTCAACCTCATTTATTCTGAGAGGTTAAGAATTCATTACTATCCTTCCAGGCTGTAAATGAGCAAGGCACTTTTCAACCCAATTCCAGTAATTTCAGACATCTCTTCAGGCATTTGCTTTGTTTGATTCAGGTCAGTAATTTGACCCTTTTTAAGCACAAAAACTTCTGTTCCACGATCGACCCTTTTTAAGCACAAAAACTTCGGTTCCACGATCACTTGGAACAAATTCACAAATACTTATTGCAGAAATGATCAATAGTACAGTGCTTTGGTACTATTTAAAAGATAAATTAACACTCCTTGAAAAAAGGCTTGTAAAATGTTGTACTGCTGAGTTAATCAGAGGCTTTTGTGTAATTACATATTTATTTCACAAAATGACTTTTTTTTTTTTTTTTTTGGCCAGGCAGTGTATTTTACCTGCAAAGAATATTTAAATTAATAAAAAATTTCATGTATCTAATACTTTATAGATGTATATATACATAGACATTTTTTTTTTTTATTATTATTATTATTATTGTTTCTATCTTGATTTGTAAATTTTTGTTTTCAATTACTACATCAACTAAAAAAAGAATTTTTTAAAATCTTTTTACTAGGTGAAATTTTTTAAATAATGCCTGTTAAATATTATCTGATGTTTTTTTTTTTTTAATTATTATTTAGAAAGTTAAAATGAATTAATTTCCTCCATATGCTTTGATCTACTTCAAAGTATCTCTATTATGCTATATCTTGATTCAAATGCTTTTAATTACAAATTGGTACTTCAAAACCTTACAATTTTATTGTAAATTTTTAATTCATTTTGTCTTTCAAAATGTTGAATTAAACTAATATATCATTAATATTATTAATTGTTGAGAATTTTAAATAATGTTCATGTTGTAATTATGTTAATTATTTTTTTCTTTTATTTACCTTCAATTTCCCTTGAAGAGACTTGTAGATTTTTATGCATTTTATTGAAACCCAACATTTTTTTTTAAATCCTTACAGACTAGTGTTTTTACCCCTGCCTATGCTAGTGTTACTAGTGTTTGGGTAACAAGTTTAGTAACTGCTCCAGAAGTGATTAATTTGCTTTTAGACAAGTTTAAAGTTGTAAATAGTCCAGGGGACTTTGCTTTATATGTTGTCAGAGATACTGGAGGTAAGGAATTATTTTAACTCTACTTTTATGCTAGAGAGAAGCATTAGTTTAAAATGATGTTATATTGATTTATAAGAATTTAAATATATTTCTTTTATTTCTAGTTGTGTTATAGTACATTATTTCTTTTAAGTTTATTTCATTCCATTTAAAAATATTCTTTAATTTTTTTTTTTTTTAATTTTAAGTGAAAAACAAAATGTTAACATTATAGCATGTAAATGCATTATCAACAAGCTGAAAATCGCAAATCATGTTTGAGAGAAAATTATCTTCCGAGAATTTTAGAGTTTTGATCCTTACTTCATACATACTTTTAATCAAATGTAATGTGATTTAATTCATCTGACTTCAGTTTTTATTCATTCTGATTTAAGTGTATGGTTAATAATTTGCATTTATTTTTATTAGCTTAAAAAATTCAAGTTTTTTTTAAATTGAAACTGGGGTTCTCAAATCTTTTTGTAATTCTAGAAAAAAAAATCATTTCCATGAAATGCTTCATATTCAAAAAGCTTGTAAGCTTTATCCTTTCATAGCTTAGAAATTGTATAGGCTTTATCTTTCTGAATGAAGAGCATGCAATGATACATCCTAGCATTGCTCAAATTTAATAGTATAATATTAAAAATTTTAGATAGAACAATAAGGAGATTTTTAAACAAATGATGAAAAATGTTTTTAAAAAAATTTCCTGAAACAATGTTTAATAGTCTCGAATATTGTAAAAGTAGAAAGTAATGAAAGATAACATGGCATAGTGGTATGATAATGAAACAGCTTTCATCAAAATATTAATTCCAGAGACCATTTAAATCACAGTGCAGTGTAATGTATTAGTAAAAATGTATTTACTTTTTAGTCTACAATTTCATCCACATTGTAGCATTATTTAAAATACAAATAAGGTGAGAGCTTTCCAGTAAATTTAAATATAAATATAGTTTTTCTTTATAATTTCTGTTATCATTTTAACAAAAAGAAAATGATAAAAATGTTGCTAAAGGATCAGTTGTTTATTCATTTGAAATGATAATAAATCTTGACCTTGATTTTAAAAAAGAAATACTTCCAAACTATTTAAAAAAAAAAGCAGTAATAATATAGATATTTAATTTATTTAATGGATATATTTATTTATTTTCATATTAAATTTTAAAAATTTTAGTAATCTGAAATGGAAAAAAAGACTGCTAGGTTTTTCAATTTACTATTACTTCCTAATCCTCACCATGTTTGGAGTTATGTGTTGGTGGGAAGATATGTTACCACTATGCTCCCAGAAACATGTTCAAGAGGTTCAGTTGGGGCTCCCTTCAACTTTCGTTTCTGTACAATGTTGTTAGACTTATCAAATCAGTTTCAAACCCTTATATCTTTTGAAAGAAGGAAAAGTAAGAATCTTTTTTACATCAGAAAGTGAATATTTTGAGTTATTTTCCTTTGTTTATATTCAATTTGATTATTCTACTAAAGACCTGTGTAACAGGTCTATTGATTGTCAAATCTGTCAAAGTTCTGAGTCCTCATGTTGATGTGGTGTTGAGAGAGGATGCTCATTCAGGATTTATCCTCAAGATATATGTAATTAACCTTTTTTCTCTTCTTCTTTCAGAGCGACGTTGTATTCAAGATCATGAATATCCACTTTTAGTCCGAGCAATGTTGGGACCCAGTGAAGATGTTGCAAAAGTTTTTATCATGAATAAATATTTTGCTAAAGAAATAACATGTGAAGTAAATATCAACTTGTTTTAAATTTAGCAAAGTTGTGGAGATGAATTTATTAAACACATTGCTTGAACTTTAGTATGAAAGATTGTTATTTATTAAGTATAAATTTGTTTCTATGAATGTCATGTGATTCATTAATAATATATCCACAAACTGTAATTTTTTTAAATGCATTTTAAAAACTTGAGAAATTTTGTTACATACTTTTTTTTTTTCAGGTTGCACAGTATTTAAAATTCTCAGATACAGAATTGAAAATGTTTCTTCACAAATTCAATCAGGAAGAGAAAAATGAAGCCCAAAAGATTGTAAAAAAGTAAGCATTTTCATTGAATTCATATTTAATATTGTTTTGTCAAATGTTTTTCTGTTTTTGTTCAGCAGTATTGGTTTATCTACATGTTTATATATATGACAAAATAACTTTTTCCATATATACACATAATCAGCCTATTAAAATGTAAACATAGTTTGATTTCATTTTCTGAAGAGCAAAATCCTTCCTTTTTTACTCACCCACAGGCTCTTTTTCCCAATTATTCATGTGGCTATGGTAGCCTAATGGTCATGGTCACGGACTCGCTGCCGGTGGTTTGCATTGAGTCAGAGTTGGAGTCTTGTTGCCACGTAAGACCCCCCCCCCCATGTAATCTGTGCTGGTGCTCGTTACATCTATAGAGGTTCAGGTGTCATCCTCATCACTTGACTAAGGTTAAAAATTACAAAGTCTGTTACCAATAGCCCTTATGTTGCTTCTAGTGCATTGTTAATAAAACCATTCCAAGCCCAATCATTCACTTTGCCTTTTTAATCAATGGTTTCCTGCTTTTGTAAGATTACTATGTAACAGGTCAATTGAAAAGTCCCCGGCCTACCATAGTAAAACATAATTTTTTGGCAAAATTAGTTTTTTTATTCAACATAATTTCCTTCAAGGGTGATACACTGATTATAGCGACCCTCCAACTTTTCGATACCATTTTTGTAGTACGATTTGTCCTTTGCTTCAAAATAGGCCTCAGTTTCGGCGATCACCTCTTCATTCGACGAAAATTTCTTTCCAGCTAGCCTTCTTTTGAGATCTGAGAACAGGAAATAGTCGCTGGGGGGCAGATCTGGAGAATACGGGGGATGAGGAAGCAATTTGAAGCCCAATTCATGGATTTTTGCCATCGTTTTCACTGACTTGTGACACGGTGCATTGTCTTGGTGAAGCAGCATTTTCTTTTTCTTCAATTGCGGCCATTTTTCGGCGATTTCGTCCTTCAAACGGTCCAATAACGCTATGTAATAGTCGCTGTTGATGGTCCTTCCTTTTTCAAGGTAGTCAATGAAAATTATTCCATACGCATCCCAAAATACAGATGCCGTAACCTTGCCAGCCGACTGTTGTGTTTTTCCACGCTTTGGAGCGGGTTCATCGTGTGCAGTCCACTCGGATGACTGTCGATTGGACTTCGGAGTGAAATGATGGAGCCATGTTTCATCCACTGTCACATATCGATGCAAAAACTCGGGTTTATTACGCTTGATCACCTTCAAACACTGCTCCGAATCATCAACTCGTCGTTGTTTTTGGTCAAAAGTGAGCTCGCGCGGCACCCACTTTGCACAGAGCTTTCTCATACCCAAATATTCGTGAATGATATGATGTACACATTCAGTTGATATCTTTAGAGTGTCTGCTATTTCATTCAATTTCAATTTATGGTCATTCAAAATCATTTTGTGGATTTTTTTTAATGTTTTCATCGGTAACAACCTCTTTTGGGCGTCCACTGCATTCACCGTCTTCGGTGCTCATTTCACCACGTCTAAACTTAGCATACCAATCCTTGATGGTTGCTTTTCCTGGGGCAGTGTCCGGAAACTCGGCATCAAGCCAAGTTTTTGCTTCAACTGTATTTTTTCCCTTCAAAAAGCAATATTTTATCAACACACGAAATTCCTTTTTATCCATTTTTTTCACAATAACAAAAGTTGCTTCACTCAAAATGCTATAATTCACAAACTAATGATTCGACAGCTGTCAAATTTATACACGCATCTTTTGAGGGTTAGGGCTAACTAAAAAACAAATGGATTTAATTCTAGGAGCGCCATCTATGTGTCAGGCTGGGAACTTTTCAATTGACCTGTTATGAGTTACAGGAAAATGTGAAACAATTTGGAGCAATGCAAAGTAATAGTGACAGACTATTAGTTTTATAAAATTATTATGGGAATTATAAGTTTATATAATAAAACTCAAAATAAGTACAGACAAATGATGATACAGGGGGCTTAAACCTGCTAACATAAACATAACATTGTAATAGAGGATGGAATCTTACTCAGAAAACACATTTCCTTAAAAGTGCTTAGCTAAAAAAGTGACCATTAAGTTATGTTAACTTGTGAAAACACAAGTTTTCACTGTTCGCGTGAAGGCACCAATGCACTACTTCAAGAAAAATTTATACGACTAGAGACAAAGTACCTGTAAAATTTATACATAATTTCTTTATTACATGTTATAAATCTGGTCTGTTATGACTTAAGACTTCAAAATTTGACCGTTTCATTTATTATTTTTGTATAAATCGCAATATATGAAGATAATATAAAATCTTAACTTATTCCTATGTACAGAACATTCTGACAAAGTAGATGGTTTTTTTTCCCCTATTTGAGAAAATTTTTTATTTTGTAAATGTTTCTGTAAAATGTCCTCCTACTATATTTTCTAAACATAAAATTTAAAATGTTGTGAATAAAATTAAAACTCTCCTGTTCTTAGATATCAGGAAAAGAAAGCAAAAATCCAAGCTCGTTTGGATGAACTGAAGGAAATACAGCAAACTGGTCTTTGATTTTCATGAGCTTATCTAGTGCCTTTTTACTCAATGATCCTGCATTTGTAAGAAATTCAAGTGCAGCTTATGTAAATATTTTTTTTCAATGTTGCAGCTCTTATGAATATTGAAGTATCTTATTTTCATTTTGTAGATGTATTATTCTTGATATTTTCTTTTATGGTGATATTTATAGCAAAAAGCTATTTTTATATTTTAGAATCTCTGTAAGGAAGTATAAATTTGACTACATTTTAAAATTTTTAATAACATAATCATAAATAAAAGTTCCTACATTTCATTATGTTATAAAGAGGATAGGGAGTTTGTTCTAAAAATTAAATATTGCTACAATTCTTATTTTGAAGAACCATACAAAAACTATTTGATGTCCATTGATTTTTTTTATGTTTTTATTTTAGTATACACCACTATATTATTCCATTTATTTCTTTTAAATTATTTAATTTCCATCCATAACATTTGTAAGTCAAATAAAATGGATTCTAAATCGTTTTAAAAATTCTTGCATTTTCCTCCACCCCCACCCCACCCCCCAAAAAAACATCTGATTTTTATAAGTTATCTGCTGGTAATGAGGTTTCCCCACCTCCCTTTTTACTTAATTTCTTCTGTCCTGATTAAATGAGTTAATCATAATGTTGTTATAGAAAATTCAGTTTCTGATTTTAAACTTGTAGCTTTCAGAAACAGTCAACAATTTTACTTTTTAGGTACAATTTAAAAATGAATGGTAACTTTTTTTTAACTAAATAAAGATGAATGAATATCTACCATATTTATGAATATTTTTTTAAGAAAATTATTTGAAGTTTTTAATAAAAATTAATTTAGCAGTATTTAGTAAAATGATAATTTGTGAAAAAAATTGTTGTGAATCTTCTTAATTTAAAAAAAAAAAAAAAAAAACTGGTATACAATATGAGTCATGTTTTACTATATTCTTTACTTAATGAATTAAATTAGAATAAAATATGATAATACTTAATTCATCTTATGTAAGTGCATAAATAGTAAATGAATGTCTCCTTATTTTAGAAAAAAATAGTGTATTTCATAACTTGCTTTTTTTTTAATATTTTAATTTTAAAGGAGGCATGTGAGAAACAAGTATATGTAGCAAGAAATAGTTTTATTTACATTTATGATAACATAAACTAACTTCATTTTCAAAATTGTATAGAAACGATTTAAAGCATTTAATTATAAATCTCAAGTTTTTACTACCTCAGAAATTTTTAATTTATCACTGTATTAATATATAAAAACACTACCTTATAAAATATTAGTACTACATTTGAAGTACATTAGTACTACATTTAATACTGCATTTGCAGTAAGTGTACAATTTTTAAAACTTTATATTGTTGCATTGTTTTCATGTTAAAAAAAACCCACCTCTATGTGTTGTAGTTGTATAGATTTTATAACAAAAATATTGAATTTAGTTTCCTTTAAAAAGAAAAAAAAAACCTTGTACTATTAATTCTGCAATTCTGAGCAATGAGTTGAGCTATTGAAAAGATATTTGTTAAAAGGTAATAAATGTATTTCTATTAACTGTTCTTAATACAACTTCTTAACTATAACCAGTAATTTTCTCGCATTTGAATGAAATTGTAATTTAAGACTAATAAAATCTTTATAGCAACACATACCAAGCATTTCAGAATGCATTTTGTATCTACTTATATAAATGCAACATAGTTTTTTTTATACAAGTGCCTCAAAAAGCTGCAATTGTTATAGTTTAAAAATCATTTTTTGCTAAAATTTTTATAAAAAGAATTTTTTTGTATTTTTTTAATTGAATATTCAACAAATATTTTACTGTTGGATATTCAGTTATTTGAATTATTTCAATTTTTTATGAATTAATTATAATGTGCTTTTATACCTGGATATTTGTAACAGAAACAGAGAAATGTCCTGGTGTATAGGATTTCAATAAATTAGTTAATTTTTGAAAAAAAAATGGAAATATGTTATAAGTTTTTGCAAAAGTTTTGCCTTTTCATTATGTGTTACCTCCTTCAAATATAATTCTTAATTGTTTTAAATAATTCTTTTGAATGATATTTTTAGTAGTGATATATTTCTCTATATGTTAATAATCGATAAAAAGTGAGGATAATTTATTTGAAACTTAACTTAGAGCTTGTTAAATTTCTTTAATCAAAAGTTGTGCAGATTATATATAAAATTTTTGAATATGCTCCTCAAGATTGAGAAATCATTGTTTATATTTACTATCTATCTATATGAAACAAATATCCAAAATCAATTCCGTCCATATTATTCATTTCTGACTAAGCTGAAATTTTCTAAAAGTATTTTTTATTATTAACCCAGATCTACTCTTATAAATTATACTAGATCTAAACATTTATGAATGACTATATTCTCGATAATTTTTTCTCAACTGCTTTTTTTTTTTGTCACATCAAGAACTTTATATTTCTGTAAAAACGAAGTTTTGCAAGTGGAAATTTTCAATCATTAGATAAATTTAAGGCTAATTGTTTGTAAACCAGTGTGGCAATAATGAATTATACTTATTGTAATGTAATGTGATATCTTAAAATCTTCATGAAAAATCTGCTGTGTAATTATTTAAAAAAAAAAAAAAAAACTGGAACCATTATTGGCCAATGATATATAATGGGGACTTTCAGTTAGCTTTTAAAGTCCTGACATGTTGTGATCTAGAAATTAAAAAATGGTAAGGTATCATCTCGGGTGCTGTCCTTGTTATTAGACAAAGGCTAAGAATAGTTAAGTATTTTGCCAGTTGTTCTTATATAGTTCTAGAACACTTTCAATTCAAAACCACATAAGTTTTGTTTGATTTGAATAACATTAGTATAGAATTACTTTTCAGATTTTTGAGGTGGTGCCTCATTCTCCTAACTTTAAACTATATCATATGAGGTCTTTGAGTCCTTCTTCTTTTGCCGGATGGGCTTTTGGTGGAAATTTAACAAATCTGGATACAAAGTTTTACTATTCTAGGATTACCAATTTATTGTATTCGTCATGTATCCATCTGAGCAAAAAACTGTTAAAATCTCAAGATGAAATTTATTTGAGATCTGTTGTCCAAATTAGGTTTGTAATCATAATTTTCTTGGACTATTTCAATAACTCAAATGTAGTTGTAAAAGCTAGTGTAGTGCCAATGGAGTATCATCTTCATTTGATAACTGACTATATTGGACTTCTTTACCATGATAAAATTCAGGTGGCTTTTGTAATTCATTAGCAAAGATGTGAGAAATTTGAGCTTTTCCTATCGCACTGTTGTGTATAAAGGAGCTGATACACATTATATACCGCACAATCAATCATGCATGGTTTAAAACAGAGATATTACTCAGAGTTAAGAAATGAGTACAATTTTTACAACTTAAAATAATTTAATTCTATTTCACTTTAAGGAGGTTTAAAATAAATCTCACTTTAGATATACATGAACAAAATCAAATCTCTTATAGTATTTATGCAATAAATTTTAATATCTTGTTAAGAAGAAAATTGTTAATTAACATGCAATATTTTTTTTCCTTTGCAACTTGCTCTTCAAAATATGAATGAGAACTATTGCACATCTATATAACATGTATAATGAATGGAATGTTATTCCATATGTAGAAAGGATGTATATTATTTTAATTATTAATATCTAAGAATTTTGTAACTTTACAAAAAAAAAAAAAAAGAAGCATGACTTTTTCAGAAATTGATATAATTTCTTGGTTCAAATAAATAAGCTGTGATGACACATTTAAATTATGTCTTACAAAGAATGTTCTATTAAAAATTTTACTTCACTTAAAGATGTATGTATAAATAAATGTACATATAAGCTCTATTGAGCTATTGTTGTAATGGTTATTATTTTAAATATTTTGCTTTTGTCTTATTTTATAGTGTGCAATTGGTGAGAAAAGTATTATGGTTGTATAAATTCTATTTTAAAGGAAGATATTTTTTCAATGTTGTACCTTGCTTGATTTTTTTTTTTGTTATATTACTTGTTTAAATGAAATTTTTTATATATTTTGTAGCATTAAAAACTAAGCTTTTATTAATCAATTAAATGTTTCTGAAAAGCTAATGTGCCATTACTTTTGTTTTGTTAGTACTGCACACTAATTTTCCAAGCATTTTTTTTTTTTATTTGTCATTAAAAATCCCATAAATTGTTTAATATCCGATTGTATGTGTAATTTGTGTTGATAAACTGTGAAAATTGTCTTAAGAGTTATTTAGAAAACATACTTTTTGATTCCATTGAAAATTTAACATATATGCTAATTCAAAAGATGTATTTGTAAATGAAGTTTGTTCAAAATAATGCCAAATGTTGCTTTTGAATCCTAACTGTAACATAAATAAGTGTATAAGTTAATTAAAAATAAAATTTGCAATGTTCAAAATCATTTTTGATTTGAATCCTTGGGGAAAAAAAATTTTTTAATGTGCCTCTAATCTGTGATGTTTTAAACTATCATTAAAAAAAAAAAACTTTCTTTTTGAAAAAAACAATAGTTATGATGAAATATAATTATATCCTAAGTTTCTAAATATTATGTTTGATACATTTATAGATATATGTAATATCACAATATGAAGTACAAATTTTCTCCTACTCTATAAGTATGTTTAATAATTTAACTTCATTTTTTTAAAAAATGCTAATCTTATTTCCATTAAGACTTTTGAAAATGCTAAAACTTATACAAATATTTTTTTAAAAAACTATTTACCAAAAGGGACTGTACAATGCTTATATTTCAGGGATGTTTAGTTTTTTTTTCCCTCAAGGAAAATTTATTACATAAAAAAATAAACCAGATAACAGCATGCGCTTCCACTATGTTAGTGGCATCTCAGGCACACTGGGCAGCTATTACCTTCTTTGTCACTCTGCTTTTGTGTCTCCATTGGTACTACTTCTGCCATTGAACCAGTAATGGGTGTAGATTCTTATGGCAGTTGTTTATTTCATCTGGTGTATCATGTATTCTTTCAAAAAATGATGAAACTTTTGTAAAATCCCTTGTACATTAATTTTAATGTCGTAAAAATTAATGCCAACATTATATACTGGGACATTAGAACTAATAATTTTTAAAAAAATAAACCTTTTATAGTAATCTGTACTGCTGCAATTTGACACTAATGTGCTATGACAGAAGGATCACAAATTTAAATACTACTTACAAGACAGTGGATGTGTTTCAAAACCTTTGCTAAGATGACATGGGCATAAAAGTTCCATAAATAACCACTATTTCATGAGCCAATGTGAAGTGTACCATCAATGGCTTGATTAGGAAATGTTAGCTAAACAAATCGGTAGCTGTCAGTTATGAGAAGTATCAATAAATGTGAATTAATTTCAATTTACAGCTTAAAGTTTAAATCTCGTTTTGCCAATGATAAGAAAAAAAATTATATTTTGTGATTCATGGATACAATTTGTTTAATAATAAGGACTGCTGGTTGCAAAATTCTACTGGTCCTCATGTAGCATAGTTGAGAAGCTTTAAGCGGAGAATATCAACTCTAATGTTGTCATTTTATAGCTACCTGCTCTCAGTTAAAATTTATAAAATCCATCACTGTTAGTACTTTGTATTATTCTAGTCTGTCATTGATTTAACTGGTACCATGCAAGATTTGCAATCATGTCAGATATAATTTGCAATATGGACCATTTATTTTTAAAGTGGTGCAAGTCCACTTTTTTAGACATCCCATAATTTGTGACTAATGTAGTGTAAATTTTTTATTTATAACTAGTTAATATTTAATATCTTAAATTATAATACTTTGTTCCAATTTAAAATTGCCAAGAGAAATTGTATAGTGGTTGATTATGAAAGTGATGTATAAGTCCGTAAATGTAGGAATTATTATATATTCACATATTATAAAAGCGAAATATATATCTTTTAAATAAGGGATTTCATAATTTTCATGACAAATATATGTGAAATGAAATTACTGCTTCCAGTGGATTGCAGGAAATATATTTTGTAAATATCTCTCGAACAGCAAGAAGCTAACACAAAGTCATATCAATGCATGTAGTAATATGTGTACTAGGCAAAATCGTAATTTACAAATGTAATAAAAATGTTTTGCATAAGTGTATCATATACTATTTTATGTAAAACATCCATGGAGGACACAGAATTTAAGACTCTAGATTCATCACATTCATGTAAAAAAGAAGACCGTAAAAATTTGAAAGAATTACCTTGATAATGATTGATGCCTGGCCTATTACATGCAAAAAAAGAATATTAAGCAGTTATTACTTTATATCCTCCAATGCATCATGAATACTTCAAAACACTGCCATATAAAAACCATAAATCATATAGTATCTTATGTAATAATTTAAGAATCGTAAATTGTAATATATAAATATAATTAAAACATTAAAAATAAAAACACTATTCCTACTTTATTTCTTGTAATTATTTATACACAAATTTGAATTATTAGAAAATATATATTAAGTGATACTTAATTTTTCTCATAATTGAAATTAAATAATTTTTACAATCGACCCAATTATGAAAATGGTACAAGTCTATTTACAGCCATTAAATATATTTTTAAATTCGCCTAAAAGAAATGTTTATAATCAAATTACATATAAATAAATTAGTAAAAATATTGCCAGAATTCATCTAATTTTTGAACTGACTAATATGCTGACCTATAATTTTCTCGAAACAAAAAAAATGAGCTTCCACCACTTTCAAAATAAGTGGTCCATATATGTACATAATTTCATAAAAAAGAACTGGAAAAAAAATTTTACAAGTTACCTTTACATTATTTTAATTTAAAATTATATGGTTAATATTACATAAAATGGCGGATTCTTTTTCCAAGAAAAAAATTATATTAATCCAATATTTTTAGTAAAAATGTAATGTGTTACCTTTACATATATCAAAAAAAATTTACTTATCTAGATTACTGTAAATTTAAAATATTTTGTTTCATTAACTTAGCCATTCTGAAATAACTAACAACATTT
>BMAW01072176.1:15960-104878 GCA_019974015.1 Nephila pilipes | reverse complement strand
AAATTGAAACCCAAACTCTAAAGTAATTTAGTGAAGTGTATTAAAGTGCATGCAGTAACAGTTCTATTAGCACTGATATTTCATCAATTAATAGCAAATATTAAACTAAAAGCATAGATAATTATTATATTCACCTTTCATCTTAGGAAAAATTATAAGTAACCAAGTGCTTACACTTACTACTCTTAAATTATACACTTAAAACGGATTACTTGGTTGTTATTAATAATAGCCGATCATATAATTATATATATATATATATATATATATATATATATATATATATATATATATATATATATATATATATATATATATATATATATATATATATATATATATATATATATGCTCTAGGATTGAAAACAAACATAAAAGAAAAAATGTACTCTAATTTTTTTTTAAATGAATTTTGATTCCTTTAAATTATTCTTTCTTTTATTTCTGTCGTTTAATTACATTTTTGAATAAGTACTTTTGCTTGCATTTGGTTTTTAATTGCATTTCGGCATTTCAGCGCATTTTCGGTTCCAAGTCTGAGACAGCATTTTAAAATGCTTTTATTGTTTCATTTTTTTTTTTTTTTTTTTGATTTCTGCTTTGTAAGTTTGGTGGTGAAGTTTTTCCCCCTTTTTTAATGACCAAATGAATAATTTCATATTATTGGTTTTATTTTTACATTTTAAATGTGTAAAACTTAACATTACTACATAGTTGGGTAACTTGTTATTAGATTATATGCATGTTTTTAACGCATGTTATTAGATTATTTTCAAGATTATACGCATTATTGTTATATATATATATATATATATATATATATATATATAATTGATTTTATATTATACTAACAACAATTTGAACAATTTATTTCCTTTTTTAACTTTTTATCTTTTTTTAATTTTCAGCTTAATCTCTTTATTTTAATTTTATTGTCTTGTTTTTATTGAATTATTATATTTCAATAAGGATATTTATTAACTTTATCATAACAGCTTTTTTTTTTTAACTAATTACATTTAAAATATGATTAATTTATTTTTGCAATAATTTTTGTAATTTGCTATTGGCTCATATGTACGATTAATCAATCACATTGACCAAACTTCATTCGTAATTATTATTATTTATCAATAAATGTGATTATTTTGCGTTATTTATCACATTTACCTACGGCCTTAGTTAGTATTATTAATAACAGGTTATTATTAATACTAGCAGGATTTTTACTTTAACTGCTATGTATTAAATACTTAATTATGGAATTTGCCTTTTCTTTATTACAGATTCGGAAAATCGAAGCATGACGAAACATCCATCTTGGCTCCATTATACCAATGCTGCTTTATGCATGCCACTACTTTTTATCGCTTATTGCAGCTGCAGCTGAATCCAACGAAGCTTTCCACCTTGATGGGATGTTCACTTTACAGAGACCCTCTCAATCCCATTTTACTCGATGGGCATCTTGAAGCTCTGGATCGCAGACTTGAGAAAGTGCTTCAAGTCATCAGAGACTGTTTTGAAAGTCGTGACGTCAGTGACGTGCTTTTCTTCGATGGAGATTTAGACGATGGAAAATATTCAGATGCGTAATGTTTTTTATTGAATCGATTGTTTTTTTTTTTTTTTTATCGATGTGGTGTTAGCGTTTGAAATATGAATAAAAATGTTATTTATTTCATAAATTATAGTCTTTGTGTTGTCATAGTTATTTATTAGTAAATTTATTTCATTAGAACTTATAATTTGAATTATTCAAATCGAAAAATAACGAAAATAATATGATTCATCATTGGCTTGATTGATGATAAACGACATTTTATACAATATTAATAGTAATAAATTGAACAATGATTCACATAAATAATTCTCGATACGATAATTTAGTAACAAAATTATTTACAATAATTTGAGTATGGATATTTTTAGAGAGATTTTTAATACAAACAATTCAAAATGAAGGAAAATCTGAAGAAGACTCAAGCTTAAATTATTATCAATTAAAAAATATAACTCGCTAAATGGCGATAATGATATCCAGAAATTGTTGTTGCTATATATTGGAAAATGACATTAGACATACGAACAGAGAAGCACAAGGAATATATATATATAATGGATGGTTGTATAAAATTTCTGGCACTGAATCCTCATTGTATGTATTGTGAATAACACTAGGTATAATACACTAAACAATAGGTATAAATATTAGTTTTAACTAATATTTCAATAATTTTCTTTAATAAACTTTGCCACCATATAAAAACGCTGTTTTTAAAAACGTTGGTTTTTATCTCGAATTATTTGTATTAATCCTAAATGAAATGCACAAGATTGATTACGTAGTCAGATCATAACCACATAGACTGGATATTTAGTATAGGATGCAATTATTCTGCATGAAATAAAAATTAACCACAACCGACAAATGATATAAAAAGCTAATGAACTTCTATAGGGTACTCCGTGCATCGTTCAATTTAACATGATCCATATTTGCAACCCCATCCTTCTTTGCAGGGGTGCAAACCCGTATTGAGTTGAGTTGAACGACCGTGCAAAATTTCTAGGAATGTCGCCATTAGGGTTGATTGGTCATTACCAATCAGGGGAGGATTACCTTTTCTTTTCTATTATTTTGTATTGGCGAGATAACCACTACGCCAAATAAGAGAGTATGTGCTAGCGTTTAGCCTGATGACACACTCACGCTTCACACGACGTAACATCTGTTTGGAGACACTTCCTTCGAGCATCGATATAGCGATTTACGAAAGGGACCAGCTTACACCCACCCTTTCTCTCAGGGTAAGCTAAAAAATTTTAATCGGTAAAATATATATTTGAATTTATTGAAACAAATAAGTAGCTCCAAATTACTTAGCTTCTCTTTTTTGGCTCACCCTCTATAATGCATGAATCCCCTTTGAAATCGGATATATTTGTTAATGAGTTCAATTAACTGTTATTTTGTTATAGTTGTGTTGATCACAGTCGTGTTAATTGTGTTAAGAGTTACTAAAATCCCTAAACTAACATGCTAAAGGTGAACTTTTACTTAATTTTAATGTAAAAAGATGTTTGTGACATCACTATCCCTATGAAAATGCTTTACTGTATATACTAGTATCAGATACTGCTGAATATGTGGTGGAATTATCAGTAATATTTTACTAATAGCCTCACAAAGGAACTGGCGAAAATCTTATTGTAATAACCGACGTCACTAAAAGGAGTAATGTGTGTGTATAAACTTCTCTTAATCTTATAAGTTATTGACTCTGGAATCATTGTACTGATAGGGTTATACAAATTGTATGAAGTTCTGTTATTTGTCCTTTATGCAACATTAATACTAAACAAGATTACCTTAAATCCATTTGAGATGTTTTACCGATTGTAAAATTTAACCCCTTGCGTTTTCAGACCAATCAATCCAATATAATTTTAACTTAAACTGGTTTGTTAGCTCAATCCTCAGATTTCAAAAGACGCTTACATATTATTTCGCACGACTATATCCATTTATATACCTATATATATTAAATCTTACATTTTAGGAAATTTTGACTTTGACGTAAATGCCTATTATTCTACTTATTTGCTGTCATTTTATCGGCTGTTTTGCTTTAAGATATGAATCGCTCACCAGATGTATATTTACATGGTAGAATTCATCAGTCTACATATTTATGTGTTTCTTAAGAATGCCTGAATCGAACACTTTCTGAGGGGGGGGGAAGTTATGCGTTTTTCATCTCAAAGCCGAAGATGTGTCACCACTTCAGCGCCTTCTACATCCTAACCGAATAGGAATACCCTGTCGGAACAGTAATTACGTAGTTTTTATTTCTGTCGTTGTTAGTTGCGACTTCCAGGAGAAGGTCGTCGCACACCGCTTCCTGGGTAGTAAAGTCTTTTTAACCGTTAAGAGACATTTTGAAAGAGATTGTTGTTTTTACAGCCGTTACTGCATTTGATGCACATCTCCTAATTAATCGAGTGTCGATTGAAATGCTTCCACAGATGTCATCGGCAGTCTCTAGTTGAGGTGGTGAGTTTGTTCGACGTTTGCACAGCATACGGTCATACCACAGCCGTGATTTGTGAGTGAAATACCTTAGACACACTGAAGCAAGTTTGCATCGAGGTTATATGCAACCAGTAGTTACAGGTTTAGGTTGGTTCAGTTGTTCTAGATTGAGATGTGCTACCATCTAGTCGTCAAGTTCTGGGGCACCAATTTCGCTCTTTTTATTTTCCAATATTCCAACGGCTCTGTGGTCTCCACGTAGAGGAGATTGGCTGACCATGGGTGACGGGGAAGGATCGAGAAACCAATCATCGAGTCCGGACAGATCTTGTCCGACTGGTGTTCGCATATTGCTATGCCTTAGACAACCAATCCAAAAAGAAAGAAAAAAATCTTTTGTTGCAAAAAAGAAGTACGAAGGAGAATTCGAATGAAGGGATTTGGGAGATTTTTAGAGAGAGGATATAATGCATTAGTTGCATTGGTTGTCCACACAGTTTGAACAAAGCTTTCTGTGGAAAATTCGAACTCGAGTGGAATTCAATGCACTGTTTCTGAGTTTCGCTTGGAGTTGTAACTCATTGGCAAGCCGTATGAAGGCCCCATTATTCGGCTGTAATTGGTTAGTTAATAAATATACTTAAAGTTTACATGCTGCGTTATTCTATTAAGTAAAGAAGTACGAAGAGTGAACGAATATCAGAAAACCAGAATATAAGAAACAATGCAAAGATATGTAACTTTCCCATATTCAATTTGTTTCCTATATCAAACCTCACACTTAGAATTTATATTTCAAATTTGTCTCTGAAGTTGTAATTCGCTTGCCCCTTACCTGAAATGTAGGTAATTGCACTGATAATACATTTCAAAACATTGAAAATAGCACGCCCAGAACGAAGTTTTTAATTGAAATGAAATTTAATACGCATAAGGACACAGATGAGAAATCCACATGATCCCCAAAAGAATCAGGACAATTAAGCAAATACAGTATGTAAAATTAGACTAATACAGAGTAACTTCTTTTGCTCTTCGGATCCCCTCCTGCTGTAATACATATCGAAACACGGTCGGGCATTGATTTGATTAGACATCGGATGTTGTCCCGAGGCAGATGGCCCTTCTAAATCTTGAACAGCCGCCTCTAAAAATTGCACGGATTGATACGGCAACATCTGGCTTTTCAGCTTATCCCACAAATGCTCTATAGGGGACAAATCTAGAGAAAGGACTGAACAAAGGAGAGTCTGATCATGACTTAGAAAGTCTTGACCTGCTAGAGATGTATGCAGTTGAGCAATATCTTTCTGAAAAACCATTTAGGAAAGGTACTATGTGAAATCGAAAAATATCATCAACATAAAGCTTTCTCGTTAAGGTCCCAAGTACCACAATTAGAATGCATCGGTTACAGTAGGCTATGCCCTCCAGACCATTACGTCTATTGTGCGGGCAGTGTGTCTTGCGACAGGTGGATTGAATTGTATCGTTCTCCAATGAGCCTACACAGCCGTACGCGGTTATCATCTGTCCCCAAAACGAACCAGGATTCATCACCACCAGGGTTCATTGGCATCAAACTTGAATTATTTTCATATCGGACAACATTCAAGTGCTTTACAAAGTTTCGCGATTGTAGCTCACTTACTTCTTGGTGCGCTATTTTCCATAATAACAAAACGATAATTGATTTCATACCACTTGATTCAATTTTATTTATTAATAATAGCTTCTTACGATTCAATGCTGTGCTCAGAAATTATTGTACATTATTTTCTATTGGCTTAATACTTTAAGTTACTTACAACCATTGTTAGTTTTTTTAAAAAAAAATGCTAAAAATTGAGCACTACATTACATCACTGAGTAAATAATTGTTTTGATTTGCTGGTTTTAATAAGAATACATTTTGTTTCTTTCTCTTTCAATCTGTAGTTCTTTTATATAAAAATAAATTATTATTTCAATAAAGTTATAATTCAACATCTTTCTTTAGTGTAGTAATAGGAGTGAAATTCAGAAAGGCTTATTAACATACAAATAATTCTGATATATGAGACAATATTTTAACCACCCTCTCTCTTTAAAAAGTTTTAAATTTGGAAATAATAATAATAATAATAATAATAATCTTAAAATGTACCAAGAATTATTAAATATATGCCAGATTAAATTTAGATCTAGGATTCGAACTCGATTGAAACATCGTTAAATAAAAGGTTAATAATAAGGAGTTATAGAGAAAAAGATAATTTATTCTTCGACATATTTAACTTGCATCTACCTTTGCTATATGATGACCTTTAATGACCTCAAGATGAAAGTCGTCAATGACATCAAGGCTCAAACCCACAACTCGACAAATTCGCCAGCAGCAATTTTTTTTTCCTAAAAAATGCGCAAATGTAAGATTTAGGCTCATTTTTGACACGAATGGAGGTATTAAGAAATACACAACTACGTACCATGAAAATTTAACTAATTTTCTTTCTTCTTCTCTGCCATTAAAATTCCTGTTTAACACTAGGTTTACCAAAGGGTCATTTTGACCTCTCTGAGAAAACTTTTCGTCAATTTTCTTCAACAAAATTACTGCCATATTTTAAGAGAATATTTTAATTGATTTTTACTTTATTTATAAGACATATAATAGCAAATCTTATTTTCCCCCTCCCTTTTTAGTTTCGGAGGAATGTATGTAGTATCCCTACTGTTACCAAAGGGGTCATTTTTACCATTCGAATAAATATTGTTGAGCATACATACATTTATATTCAAATATGTAACGGCTTGATAGGGATGCACTTTGATACAGGCATAAATATAGAAATAAGTATGTGTTAGTAAAATGTGTGTAGATAAGAAGCAAGAAGCCGAAAGTTAGTCAGAAAGATATCTTCAACAAGTCTTTTTCAATATCCTAGATTTGGCTGGGATCCATTCGAAGATATTATGTAAAGAAACCATCGGTGAAAATGTATCTAGGAAGGATTATTTGTTCCAGCTGGCAGAAGAACTAAATGCTGTATACAAAGATTCATCCGAATCAGAAAATTTGAATGAGCTGTTGGTGGATGCAGTTGAAAGTTCCAGGTGAAGAAAAAATGCCAAATAGACTTTTACAATAAAAATAAAACACAAGTTACCTGTGAAAGTTACAAAAATATGTTTGTGGAGTATGTACGGAGAAAAAAAATTGTAATTTGAAAGAAATGCTTCAAGTTAAAATATCAGAGATAAAAAGAATAATAAAAACTTATTATTACAACGGATGTAGTTTTTTCTATTTTTACTTTATAATAGGTAGATGAATTTATAAATTTACTAATTAAATTTTTACTAATAAATAAAAGGGGTCGACATGAGCCCTTTGTTAGAAATAGGTATGTGCCAACTCATGGTAATCCTAGCGTTAAGATATTAGGTCTATCGGAAAGCTCTGTCCACTTGTGAAGTGAAAGACAGTAATACATTTTTCGTACATTTGATAATGTTTATGGTGCAACATAATTTCCGTCGTTACTAGGATTGGTCTATAAATATTCCCGATGGGTGCCTCGTGAGTTAAGTGAGAAACATTTCGAAATCGAATCACCCTTTGCACATCTCTGTTTGCTCGGATGGAAAACAAACCCATTTTGGACCGGAGGATAACTGGTGATGAAAAATGGATTATTTTCAAATCAATCGTAAGTAAAAGAGCATACTTTCAGCATAGACTGTCTGTCAATTCCACCTATGAATTTAAAATAATTCTGAATAAGTGAATGCTTTGGATAGGGTGGGATGTCCAACAACCAATACATTTCGAGTTTTTGTAAAGTAACAAAAAGCACAATTCGGAAGGATATTTTCAGCAAATTGATGATTTAAACAAAGCACTGAAAGAAAAGAGGCCGGCGATGTCCAATAGGAAGCACATTGCATTACATCATGATAACGCCAAATCACATGTTGCTTTGACGAATCGCGTAACAATCACAGAGCTTGGCTGGGAATTGCTGTCCCATCCACCATACTCTTCAGACTTAACACCCTCTAATTATCCCTTGTTTACCTCCCAGTAAAAATTTTTGAAAGGAAAAAAAATTCAAAATTAGAGCGCATATCAATTTAGCACTACTTAAGTTCTTAGCCTCTAAAGACAATGCATTTTCGAAAAATGGTACTTACAAATTACCATCACACTGCAAGAGTTCATAAATAATGATGGAAAATGTATTATACAATAAAATATTATTAAACGTATGAAAAATTTATTGTTTCTTTTCACTTCACAAATGGACAGAACTTTCCGGTAGACCTAATAGTTATGATTTATTTTAAAGTTCTTGCTTCTTAATTTTACTAAAAAGGGATGCAATCACGAATTACTTTTAAAACAGAAGAAAATGATCGATAGCATTATGAGTTAGGACAATTTAAGACTATTTACCATATTATGTTCTTCAAATTCAGACATATGTATATAAAAATACACAGTCTCTCAAATTCCTGTACAAAATTGAAACTTATCAGTATTTAAGTAAAGATGAAATATAATACATATTACGTAAAAAGAAATTTAATTTTAAATATAAACTAACAAATACCCTTTTATTATTATTATATGATTACTATATGACAATTTTTCAGAAAAAAAAAAATTTTTTTAAAAATTACAAAATACTAAATTTCAAGTGAAAAAATAAATAAGGTTTCAAATCCACTGAAGATCAAACGAACAAAACTACATGTGAATTTGTTAAAATATAATACTCTCCTATTCTCTGTCTGATAACATATCTACAATTCAAAGCTCATGTGTTCAGTTTTATTAGCCACCCAAGGGGCTATTGTTTTGGTTGGATCACTTTTGGCGTATCAAATCACTTTTCAATTTCGTATCGTTTGCAGTAATTATAATAACATTTGGCTTAGATATATCCAATTTAATAATTTATCGCTTGCTTTAATTTTAATTACATTTAGCTTCAATAATTCAATTTAATAATATAGTGTTTGCTTTAATTTTAATGTCTGAAAAATTTACTATTGTCCATTTCTCGATGTTTCATGGTTTTCTTTAATTTTTATATGTAATTGAGTAATTTAATAATAAGTGCAAAAAAGCTCAATTTTATTAGCTAAATCTGTTCTTTGTAAAACTTTGCATAGAACTTTTTATATTTTTAAAAAAAAAAAATTGGGGGGGGGGGGGAGGGGGGGGAACCAAAATTATATTCTCCAAGCTACTATGCTTCTATTGAATATTACAAAAATATTAAAATTTTTACTTAATTCTTCTAGAAAATTAAATACTCACATTTTAACAAACTATTTATTGACTATCGAAATTGTTCAATTGATAAGTTATCATTTAATAAAAGAGCTGAATAGTTTTTTTTCTGTATTTACTAGTATCTATATCTGTATTTTTCTGTATTTCTGTATTTACCTGTATTTACGAATTGAAAATTTTTGAATTTTTTTTAATAAGGCAAGCTACTTGGCAATTAGCTACATTTTTATTTTGGGGTAATAATTTAGAAAGTGGCTATTAGTTCATTTTCTCAATAGATATAGTACTACTAAATTAGATAGCAAACGAGTGTCAATGAGTTTGCCGCTTCTGCTCAGTATTCATGAAAAGTTTAAAATAACAATTATAAAATTTTTTAAAGTTAAGTAGGCTATTAGGATTATGTTATTAGGTTGGGGAGGAGGTAAATGAAAAGACTGTTTGCAGCAATTGCTGCAACCATTCCCGCTTCCTCTTCGGGATGGAGGGAAGTGCTAGAGATCAATGTCAATGAAGATTTGAAGTTATTGTTGGGTGATATTACTGAGGTTTAAGTGGCTGAAGCCATTTGGTGGTTTTGTATGCAAAGTTTTGCTTATTATTTATATCCGTGAATATGGTTTGAGCTTTGATCAGGGAATTTGCATGATTTTCAATGGATATGAATATACTTCTCGAAAGCTTGGTGATAAAATTATCAAAGAGTTCAATTTGCAGGTCATTGTGTATTACGGAATTTCTGACGTACCATGAAGCATTTGTCATGATTCTAAGTATATTGTTTTGCAATGTTTGTACGTGTTTCAGGTGGGTCGGGACTGCCACCTCTTAAACAGAAGAGGCGTAGGTAATAACTGGGCGTAAAATGTGCCTATAAAGTAGAACTTTATTTTTGAGTGAAAGTGGAGAGTGTCTGCCAATAAGAGAAATGCAGAGGTAGATTTTGTTCCAGAATTTATCTTTTAAGTGTTTTATGAGTTTGGAATAAGTCAATTTTTGATCGATGAGCAGACCCAGATATTTAACCGCCTATACCCAGCTTATTTCTTCGTCGAAGAGGTGTAGGTGGAGTGTGGGGTTTTGTCTTCCTTTGTGGAAAAGTATTGCTTGTGATTTGTCAACATTTATGGCTATTCTCCAATGTTTGAGCTATTTCTCTAGGGTGTGTAGGTAGCGTTGCATTGTTTTTAGTGTGAGTTTGAAGTTGTATCCTTGGGCTAACACCGCAGAATTGTCCGCAAAGAGGCAAGTGCTAACACTGGCTTGGTGTGGGAAGTCATGCGTGTGCAAATTGTACAAATGGGGCGAGATGAGTTTTATTAATATGTTAACTTAATTTGTTTTATTAATTTGTTTGAAAACTTAGTTTTATTAATTTGTAAATAAGTCTGTCCCGCCACATTTTGTCAAAGGCTCTTTTTACGTCTAAGAAGACTCCAATAATGGATAGATATAGTAACCCATAAGAACTGACATTTCTACACTTTGTAGGAATAATTGTTGCCATTTCCAAATAGCATTACACGTCTGCTCTGCTTCGTTCCTCTTTCCTACATCATTTATATATCTCTACTTTGTGGGCTTCATGATTGCCATCTATAAATCGTAATTGCGTATTTACTCTGTTGTTAACCTATTTTCTGCCTCATACCTTTCACTCTTATCTTCGCAACTACGCATATCTTAAGGTAAAAAGTATTTAAGGGCATCTAAAACAATCATCAAAATTCACAAAAAGGTGATGAAGAGAGTGCAATATTTCCAATATGTTATTTTAACTTTCGTTACTAAAGCTAATAATAACAATAATGCGATTAACTGGCATAAGCTTCCTTCTCAAAGAATAAAACTTAAATGGACAATCAACCAATCAATTTCTCTTTCTGCTCCGCTCTGTTGAATTTTTAAATTTTGTTAAGTATTAATGTATTAGTATAGAAATAATCATCCTGTATTCTCATATAAAAACTTTTGAAATTTATTTTCGTTTTAATAACAGTATGGAGGACTGTTCAAATGAACCAACTCTTGTTGATCTGTATGACGACGATAATTGTGAAATAATAGCACTTTTAGAAACAAATTCTAAAGATCTGTATCAAGAAACAAAAAGGTGGACAAATGCTATTTTTTCACACATTGAACGAATTCTTCACTCACCGCGAAGTTTGAAACTCAACGATTTAGGTGGAGGTAATTCTTCATCATAATATTCTTTAAAAAATTATGTTTTGAGTACAATTTATGTGAATTCAAATTTAAAAAATAACTTAATATTTGTGTGTTAATAAGTTTGCTTAGTATTTATTCTTTTTGATACATTTCGACTCAATGTAATTCAATAGCGCATAAACATTTTTACTGTGTGTTGTTGTCAATTAAGTCTGTTTGGCGAGATTTGCGCCATTAAAATGAAAAAGTACCTTATTTTCATATAATGTGGCTTATATTGAAATATTCTATTAGTTTTAGTTATACTAGAAAATAAAATACTTCCAAAATGAATATTTATTCAGGTCTATTGATTGTCAAAGTGTTTGAATTATCTCAGGATTTTTAGTTTTTTTGAAATAAATGTGGGGTGTGAAAAGGATAGTATAATTTTTATTGAAAATTATATTTATGTATTCTATTGATATGATATGCATTGTTATTATTTTCAAAAATGCTATACAAATACTCAAGTATACATATTTGTTGGATGTTTCATGTATATGAAATATTAATATTTTTCAGTAAATGTTAAATTATATCAATTCAAATGTTAAAACTTGTATGTAGGATTATAAAAATTAATTTAATTATGACTCATTATAACAATGTCTGTTTCTGCATACCTTAAAAAATTTAAATAAGTGGCTGGATTGTATCATTATTTTACAGTGATATATTCATATATTCAAGTAGTTTAACTATCCCAAAAACTAGTAGTTTTATAATTACAAAATTATTAGTTTTTATTAGTAATTTATTATTTGGAAAATTATTAGTTTTAATTAAATCAAATTTTTAAAAAAAAATTAATAATTTTTGCAAATAAATCAAATTACATTTTATTGAAGAAAATTTTCTATTATAAAATCAAATAATGTTAATGTAAATGAATTACATTGTACAAGTTTATGTAAATGCAGGATGTCCTCTATAAGTTTGTAAGTATTTTAGAAAATCATAAAAGTTGAAAGAATTGGTGTATTTGAATGCTGGGTGAAGTGAAGTATTGAGTAGCTCTTTGCAAATGATGATTTTTGGATGTGATTGTGATTTGAGTGAAGGTGAACTAGTTTCTGGTTAAGCTGATAACTGTTTTTTTTTTTGGAGAAGGGGGGGAGGGGGCTTCTACCTAGGTTGTTTTCAAGCAAACAGTTATTTAAAAATTTAATTTTTTAAAAAAATATTTCAGTATTTTTAAACTTCTGCTACACATTCTAATATTTTTGCACAATTTGTTTTTCTCAATTTCTTAGAAGTGTTTCACATTATTATATACATAGTTTAGTTTTACTAATGTTATTAATTGTTAAACAATTTTTTTTCCAAACGGAACAGTATGAAATCATTTATATTTAAATATGTAAATTAAAGAAAGAAAAAAACCCTCTAAATCCTTATTCCATGCTCAAAACTATCCAACATGATTCCAAGATGCTATATTGATAACAAAAAAAAAAAAAAAAAAACCAAAAAAATATATTTAAAAAAAAAAAAAAAAAAAAAAAGCGAAGTACATGTCTGTGATAAAAGATGAAAAGCAGAGAAAAAACAGTTTAAAATTTTGAATATTGGGGAATTGGCATATTGTTAAAGAAAATATGGTACTTGTCTGTTACAGCGACACCTGTCAAATTATGGTAATGCCTAATCATCTCCAAACTCGTAAAGCGTATCTTTTGATACAACCTACTTGACGATATTTCAGTCGCTTGACGATTAATCATCGGGTGTCGCTATAATAGACAAATACCGAAAATATAAATAATTCACTAAATAATGTAGCTATATAGCTATGAAATCTTGTATTCAAAAGGCATTTCAGTATTTCAAATGTTTGGAGGGGGAGTGTTTCAAAAAGGCATACAATTAAAATAAGGTAATATTTTTTTTCTCGATATTTTGGTCATTTTTTGGGTACTTGGTCCCCTTTGTATAAAAGTATTGCAACTTGAAACAAAATGTTCTGGAATTTAGGAGCTATTTTTTTGCAAGCACATTGATTGTTTTGTGGCTATTAAAGTTTATATTGTGAGCAATGGCAATTATTAGGTGAGTCACCCCCCCTGACTTTTTTGGAAGAATATATTTTATTCCATTTTAGCCACCTAGAACTATGAACTATAAGCAAAACATTTATACAAGTATGAACCCTGTTATCTTTCCCTTTATTATTCCTAATATTATTTCCTAATTATCTTTCCCTATTCATTTCTTTAATTATAAAATAATTTACTCATCAATAATATACACAAACTGAAATACCATACATCATAGCATGGTTGTTACTCATGTCTCGTAGCTAATCATTTTGTAAAGCACCACAGCAAATAATGGAGACTCCCATTGCAGGTGTAGAATGCACTGTGAGAAACAGTAACCAATGTGGATGAATGTGTGGATGTCTACACCAGGCGAAAGACACTTAACAAAGTTTAAGCATGCTTATTTTACCCTGTATATCCTTCTATAATATAATTGATTGTATATTGTTTTCAATGCCTAATTGTTATTTAGCTCAAGTCATCTATAAGAGTATTTTTAATATTCCTTGCATATTTTGTAGCCTCTTGGTAAACTTATTGGTTGGATTTAGGCTAATAATAATTTCTTTTGTGTTTATTTTAAAGAAGTCATACTTTTCTAGATAAAATTATCCCTGATCATGGTTTATTGTAATACATGTTTAATAACATGCATATAATTCGTGTTTACCTTTAATACACAACTAGATAGTTGTAATGCATGTGTAATATTGATCCGTCAGTGAAAGTTAGGATGGCCAAAGCATGATTCATGAGCTTCGGGTAGCTGTCAAAGATATAAAAAACATTTTTCTTATATGCAAATAAAATATGTGTATGAAATATGGTAAGCTTAAACTACTCAATGTCCAAAAGTGATTCATTTAATTTCTTGCTAGTTAAGAAATATTATAATGTTATTTGTGTCTCCCCCTCTCTTCCAATTCCTAATCACCATGACTGATTGAGAGAATGCGACTTAGAGTGATTTAATGTTTAGGGTGGCTTTAGAGGCAAAGCCAATGTTTTGCATATGTAATTTAGCTTAGAATGCAGGTGAGTGAAAAGTGTTTGTGCTTTTATTGTTGGATTACCATGGTTTTGGATAGAAAATGATCTCCCCCTTCCTATTCATTTTATGACAGCAGCTTGATGGCTGTCACTCTATAAAACCAGAAAATAGTCTTTAACTCATTGACTGCCAACTGTGAAATCAATGGCAGCTGTTGGGAGTTAAGAGTGGAGGGATAAAAAATTTAGGATACTGAAAATAACGGAGCAGTTTGGGGGGGGGGAAAGGTAGACTCGCAAGTTTTCGAAGCTTTATAAGTAAATTTGGACAGAGAAGTAAAAGTTGATTATTTATACCAAACTTAGTAATATCATAGTTTTAATACATAGTTATAAAACTATGTCTATACCAAAACTATGTGTATAGCTTTACTTAGGGTATATTGAAAAATGAACTTGCTTTATTAATTGACCTCTGTACAATGGGCATGGCAGTCTAGTGGCAGGCTTACAGTCTGCGGTTTTCATTGAGATGTAGACTCCAGTCATGATGCCATTAAAGTATGTCATTTAGTGCAACAGATGCTTCGTCCTAATTTCTCCTGTTGGCATGATGGGAAAGTTTGGAGAGGGAGGTATCGGCTCAAGTGTTGTCCTTGTTACTTGACCGAAGCTCAAAATTATGAGGCCATTGCCGATAGTCATTGCGTTGTTTTTAAGCATGAGTTTAATAAACAATCACCTCTTTGTGGCAAATCAAGATTATTTAAACTCCTTTCATTAATGTTTTTTGTTACAGTACTTTTGGAACTGAAGTCTGTGTCACTGGATACAGTTTGGTTGTCTTGCCGTTCCCTATTTTTAATTTTATTAAAAAAAAGTCCATATGTTTTATTCACTATAACTTCATAGTTAATAAAAAACCAAGTTAAAATATTGAGTTAAGAATATTAGTTAAAAATAACAATGGTGACGATATTAATCATTATTTTCGCAAACTTTTCAGGACTCATTTGAGATAAGGCTTCTGTTCATTACTCTTGATTTTTAGCCTAGTAGATTTCAGCCATTTTCGTTTATATTTAAAGCAATATTGAGAAAAATGTTTTTAACATCTTAAGTAGTGGCACTAGAAAAATACTTTCATTACTAGTGTAATATTAGAGTGCTGTAATACTTTCATTATGCAATGTTATATTTTATAGTCGAGAAACATGTTTAGAACTGAAAATTTGAAAATAGTTAATAAATTAAAATATTAGTATGTACAAACTTTTAACTTGTACGGGCGCTGCCCGACCTTGCCTGCTTTCCTGTTAGCAACTTTGGCAAGTTTCTCAAAAAAAAAAAAAAAAAAAAAAGAATGCCTCTAAATACCTGGAGCTTCGAAATTTTTTTATGTTAAGTAAATATTTGCAATATCAGAGAATTATGACTTTGTAAGTATAAAAGATTTTAAAATAATTGAAAACTTATTATTCTTCTAAATATTGTTTACCTAATTGGGGCTTACCTATATCTTTGGAGACACATCTATTTGCATATTTTTTCTTATCCTTTTGGATTGGGGAGAAGTATATATATATATATTTGGATACCTAATTTACAAATGTTATCAAATTATAATAAATGTAACTTAATTCTTTTTTATATGTGTGTGTGAGATATTTTTACTACTCTATTTTTAAAACACTGAAATTTAATTATTTTTCAGATTTTGATTGGTTAAACAGTAGTAAACCTCTCTCTCTGGATGATGAATTGGTCAATAAAATCTTAGTTCTTGATTTTTTTACCTACTGTTGCATCAATTGTGAGCATGCACTTCCATTCGTACAACAAGTAGAAGAAGAATTTAAAGATGACCCTAAATTGGTTGTGATAGGTGTGCATTCTCCAAAGTTTCCAAATGAAAAAGCATTAGATAGTGTAAAAAATGCTGTTTTAAGAAATAATATTAAGCATCCAGTTATTAATGATCCAGAAAATTATTTATGGAAGACTTTGGGTATTTATTGTTGGCCAACAGTTTTAATAACAAGTAAGTTGAATAAAATCTTTCTCTGTACTTTTGAAAAATTGAAGGATTTTTCAATATAAGTTTGTGAATTTATAAGTTCCAATCTACATTATTGATCCTTAAAATAAAAATGTAATTTTAAAAATGACCAGAACTATAAAAAACAAAATAAAAAACTTTTATAAGTTTGTCCCTTTTTAAAATTACAGTGGGTTTTTTTTGTGATGTGATGTACTATTTTTAGTCTTATGTTTTATTTAGTATATTGTGTAAATTGTGTTTGTAGTACTTAAATATTTATTTTATTACTAAAACTTAATGACAATCATATTTAATTTGATACATATAATTCTATCAACATGACAATTGGAGTAATTCTAACCAAACTTTCACCTATAATTTCCAATCCAAGCATCATTTGGTGACATTCTTCTGGTTTGGTGAAAATGCTTAATAGAATTTTACACATGTATTTTTATTTTAAAATATCAGTTTTCTCTTACAATATTTCAATTATAGGATTGCTCAAAAAAAAATTTCCATTCCAAGTGAATGAAATAGCAGGCGATGCTAACCTAATCTATGAGCTTTGTAGTTAGTGTATTGGGGATTTATACCCAATTCCATTAAAGACCCATGCATGGGATAATTGATATTGCTGTTTTGGAAATTGAAAAGGATCTCACATATCCCATCTTGTGGTCTAAACGGGATGAGTGATGTATGACTGCTAAGATATCTTTTTTGTCATCTTACAGTTGCTCAAGATTTTGAGGTCTGTTGCCAGTAATCCATTATGCAACTCTATTATAGTGTGAGTAAAAATGAAAATATTGGAAGAATATACTGTGGCTAAATTTAATGATTTAAACTTAAGATAATTATTCTTATTATGTATTAAATTTTGCTTCCTTGCAAAGCAGTAAGCTAATTTTTTAAGTTAATATTACTTATAGGAAAATTCTTTTATTCAGAGGAAATATTTATCTTACCAATATTATAATGAAAATCACTCTTGAATTTTAACACCATTTTTGACTTATATTAAATAATAGATAAGATATTTAAATAAATCCTTTTTTGTTGTTTTTATTCTATTTTTTACCTTTTTAAAGCCACAAACTTCATTTTATTAATTACAGTTTACTATATATTTAAGCAAAATATATTTACCACTGAGGAACATAGGGAACCATCTGCAATTATTTGTCTTTTTAGTTAAATCTGAAAGAGAGGAATATTATATATTTATTTTGATAACGGAATTAGAATTACTATATCAGATCACACTACCTAATGTAATGTAATCTTCTTTAATGGATTTTTATAAAAGATGAATATTATTCTGGTTAATATAAATTTGTAATATTTATGCATTATATAAATGTAGGTTATAATTTGGGGGGAAATTAATGAAGATTAGATCAGAAATAAATGTTTTTATTTGTAAATTTAAAAAAGTGTTTTTTGTCTGTTGGTTCATTGCACTTACTAGATGTTTTGTTATTTAATTTTCAATAGTTTAAAAAGTTTTGAATAAAATATTTATTTTTGAAAATTGGCATTGAATTATATATATTTTCAGGCCCTTCACATCGTGTATTATTTTCTTTGGTTGGTGAAGTTCAAATTGAGAAACTCAATTATTTATGCCATCAAACTTTGAATTATTTCAAAGCAAACAACATATCATTGAATACAAACCCTTTTCCACTTACACATTTTGAAGAATATAGAGCAATGAATTCATTACTTTATCCAAGTGGCATATCTACATGTGGCTCATCCATAATTGTTTCAGACACTGGACATAATCGTCTTCTATTATTGTCATTTGATGGAAAGGTTTTAGTAAGTATTTTCTGGACAAAGAAATTAATTTTTTTTAAAATAAAATCTGCTTGCTTCCTAAAATTGTAAACTTATAGGAAGTGGGTTTTTTATTTTTTCTCTTTTTCTCTTCTGTTAAACATGTTATATTACTCAACATGGACACCAAAAAGTGTATATTTCCCTTTATCTATTGTTGTAGAATAGTTCAGAATTGATTTACTTTCAGATATTTCATTTGATTGTATTTGTAGACCTTTCTAACTTGATTTACTTGGTAGCAGCTAAATGATTAGATCATTAGCTCATATTTGAATTTTATGGTATGTAACATTATTAGTTGTTTCTTGTTGAAGTTAATTGGGCCTCACATAAAGTTCTTTGAATGGCGGGAGGTGGAAGAATGAAGTACCATTGAAGTTTTATTTTTGTCTCATTTTGATTTAAAATCAACAAGATCTGTCATAAGTACCCTTAGCTATAGGGTGACAATCAAATTGATCTATCATATTTAAAACTTAAAAATGTAGCTTACGTTGACTTGCAAATTATTAAAAAATTTTGTTTGAATTTCTGTTTCTGTATGGTAATACAGGTCAGTTACATCAGATGATTCTTTGTTTTAGTTGATAGAATGTTAAGTAATGAACAATTCGTATTTAATATAGCTTCATTTTGATGAAATGTAACATATTTTTGTACTTTGAAATATCCATTCATTTAATATACTGAGTAATCAACTGAAAAATGCTGATAAAATAATGAAGCTGAATGTATTATTGTGACATATTAGTTGTAATTATAACCAAAATATTTCTTTAAAATCTCTTTTTCTGTATTATTTATAGAAATACAATAGTACCTCCCAATAAGGGACACCCACTGGTCCAGACATTTTGTTGCATAATAAGAAGTTAATACATACATTATTCAAGGGACCAGGACCAACATAATTGTACCTTAAATAGAGGTTCCCATGCAAGAGGTAATACTGTACATATACTATTCAAAGAGACTGGTACCGACAGAATTTTTCCCTTATTTAGGGGTGTCCCTTACAAGAGGTACTTACTGTATATTATATTGTGTATGCATTATACAGTATAGTGAACCTCATTAAGATGAATTAACTGGGACCAGAGCTGGTCCTAGAAATAGAAAATCCAGGTTAGCTGGGGAATAAAAAAGGAAAATAAAATAAAGCATTTTTACAGAAAATCGCTTTTATCTTGAACAAATCTTATATTAATTATACTTACATAAGATAAAAGATATCTACTTTGTAGGGTAAAGGTTGTTAGCTTTTGCTGTGTAAGGTTTGTATACCATTCAAAAGATGCACAATCACACATCTCCATTAGCATAAGAATCTTATGTGGTGTATTCTCTGACTGAAGTTTGAAATACACCATCAAATGTTTCTAAATGGGAAGGTGCCTCTGTGTTACTTATGATACAGTTGATAGTTCATGTTATTCTCATCTGTACCTATCTTCAATTTTTAACTTTTTTAGATAGTCAGGAAACAATTGTTTTTTCAATCTTTATCCATCACTGGTGATAAGAGGTGTAACTAAGATTCTATTGACTTTGCTCAGAATATTTGTTAAGGCCCCTCCCCCTTACACACACACTTTCACACATTCATGGTTGACACACACACACATATATATTAAACCGAATAAGACATAATTTTTTAAATTAAGAAATAATCAAAGAAGTTAATAGAAATTTATAAAAATGTGTATAAAATCACTACTAAACATTAAGAATAAATACCTCAACAAAACCAAAAATAGAAAGAAGATTTATATATTCTTCCTTTTCAGACTTTAGCTTCAATTTCAGCATTTTCTATCAAAATAAATTTTTGATAAGTATTTAACATTTTTTTAAAATGTAATTATGAGAGAGGAAGCTTTATTTTTGCATTATTTTTGTAATTATCTTAAAAAAGCATATTTGTTTATAATATTATATACATGTTTTTAAAATATCTTTTATAATCAGCAGTATAATTAAATATTTCATCAGTATGATTCTTTTTAGGATATTATAGGTTCTGGAGTGACTGGACATAAAGATGGTTCATTTTCTGATTCTTCTTTTAATCATCCTCATGGGAGTGCTTGGTGGAAATCAAATTTTGTATTTGTTGCTGATACTGGAAATAACTCTATTAGAATGGTACCATTCATTAATCCTTTGATTTTTTCAAAATATTAACATTTTTTTTTTCAATATACAGTACAACTTATAAGGTAGATTAATTAGAATGAACTATTTATAACTAGTAATACTCTAAATAAGATATCCCATTAACTTACAATCAATACTGTAAAGCAATTTTATTGATCAATCTCCAAATACAGAAACAATGTGTATTTTTCTTTTGATTCATTTAATAAATTTGTATGATTTTCAAGTAAATAATTATGAATAGAATTAATACACAATATTTTATCTTCTAAAGTTTTATTTAGTATTCAATATTTAAATAAGTGAGTCATACTTTTTAGCAATGTCATTTCAAACATTTTTAAATTGCCATTTGAAAATATAATTATACATTCTAGAGTGTTAGCTTGAATAAATGCAGATGTAGTCTAATACATTTTTTATAAGTTTTTAGAAAATTAGTGTTAAAAATTATCTCTAAATATTTATCATAGAAATTTCAAATAAAATTTGTACATAAAAATAAATGTAAGAAGAAACAATAATTTGCCTGTATTTTTTGTATTAGTAATACATATAATAATTTTAAGTATTGTAAAATTGGCTTTGTTATATATGTTTAAAATATATTGCTTATAAGTATTATATATCAGTAATTCATTTAAACTTTGTGAATATTGTTGTAATCTTTGTGTGTAATGCATCTTAAATATTAGTTTGTTTATGATGTATCAATAATTTGCAAATGTAAGTCTGTAAGAGAATGTTCTATTACTTAACATTCAATAGTTTTCTAGGTATTCATAAATTTTTCTTTGATTTTTTATCCCTCAATTAGTTCTAAAGAAGTGAATACTTTTATGTTTCATCATTAATTCAGATTTTCTGTTTCACATTCTGATTGTCAATTTTATTGAAGTTACATTTATTAAAATTAAAATTAGATTTTCAATGAGACTAATTCAAACTGCTAGAGTATGAAAATTAAGACACATTCTCATTTGATTTTTATTCATAATAAATCATTTTAAAGTTATTCTTACAACAAGAGTAACTTTTTTGGATTTTTTTTTAGATCGATATAAAAGCTAAGAAAGTTTATACTGTTTTTGATGGAAAAAAATTGGTTGATAATAGTGAGGGAAATTCTGAGGAAAATTTTGCTTCACCTTGGGATGTTTGCCTTGGTCAAGAGTTAGGTATATCTGTAAATTATTTTAACATGCTTCAAAAACATTACTTAACTTTTTTGGTCATTAAGATGTAATTATAAATTTTTAGCCGTGCATGAGGCATTTAATTTATACATGATATTTTAAACATAAGTTCTTATGCTTGTAACTTATCAAGCTTTTCTTTTTCAATGTCTTTACCTTCTCAGTGTCATTTTCTTACATCTGCATATTTGTATGAGAGCAATTTCCATTTAATATGTGTGAAATAATACTGCATATTAATATGTCAAACTTCTTAGTAAGTTAAATGATTAACTTAACTTTATTGTTTTATTTCCATAAGTAAAATTTATTTTTATCTGCTTTTCTTTGCATAATATTATGCAAATAATAATAATTTCTCATTGAAGGATTACAGTTAACTTTAAATATTTCTAGTTGCTTCTTTTAAGTTGATTTTTTGTATTTAATAATGTTAATTTCAAATATATTTTTATGGGTTTATCTGCTGAAATTGTTATTAATACATTTAAAATTAAAATTTAATTTTATTGATTTTATAATTATTAATGAACAATATATGAATTAATATCATATATGATATCAGTAAAATATGATATATCAATAAAATTATTTATATATTTTTTTTTGTATTTTATTTTATTGAAAAATTTAAAACTTATAAAAAAAATGAATGCTGTTCATTAAAAATTATAATTTTTGTAAATTTTTTGCTGATTTTTTTTTTATGTAACATATTTTTTTCCTATGCTAATAATTAAACTATTCTTAATGCAATGGATGTTTAATATTTAATCTTTAAGTGTTTTATTCATAGGATCTGATGTCAACAAATTAAATGTTTTGTACATAGCCATGGCTGGTTCTCATCAAATATGGGCTGCAATTTTGGATGACTCACTGGAAAATGAACAGTATGTATGAATTAGTTATAAAGATTTGCTTTAAATAAGAAAAATAGTTACATAAGTCAAAGGATTGGTGATATTTGTTCTCTTTTTAGAATTTTTTTTTAATGTTTAAAAAATGAGTAGTTAGAGATATATTTGTGATATTTTGCTTGATGAATGAAAACATTTTCATATTGTATAAATAATGAAGTATATGTAATTTTTTACTTCTGCTTTTTAATTTCTTGTAATAATTTTTAAATTAATATAAAAATTATTCTTCATATTTTTTACAAAGCAAATGATTCCAGTTTTTTTTTTTTTTTTTTTTTCAAAAATGGAGGTAGCTTCTCTGTTAAATATGAATAATAGTAAAATTTAACATTCCTATTATTAAAATTGTTGTTTTACAAAGTTAAGCATTGCTAGTTTCCAATTTCGATTGGTTGTATTTTTAAAAGAACTTTTTATGTGACATTAAATATATTTAAATTACTCTTAAAGTTTTAATAATTCATTTTGAACTTTTAATTTCTATCCTTTAATTTTTTTTATTGAATTCTTTTTTAGACAGTTGGCCTTGAAATGCTTTTTATTTGCTGGTAATGGAACTGAAGAATGTCGAAATAATACATACAAAATGAAAGCAGGATTTGCTCAGCCATCTGGTGTTTCTTACTCAGAACTATATCCCAGAATGTTATTTATTGCTGACAGCGAAAGTTCAAGTATTCGATCAATATCTCTAAATAATGGCTGTGTAAAAACTGTTGTCGGAGGTGGTCTTGATCCCAAAGTAAATTGTTCAAATTGTTTTCATTTCACTAATAATAATTTAAATATACTAACATTTTAATGTGATGTTAGATTCTTTAAAACAATTTTTCTATTAATACTTTATACTTCATTTTAATATTTATTTTAAAACTTGACTTTCTTATGAGTGGTCACAGTTACCTAATGGTCAGAATCGAGGGCTGATGGTCACTGTTGTTTGTGTCAAGTTGGGGGGGTTCAAATCCTGATACCAATGAAGACTTGTAATGTCACTGGGTTGATGCATGTTAAATCAGTTAAAGCTTGTGTTCTTATATAAGTCCTCAACATTCTCGTACAGTGTCCTCATATTATGAATTAAAATATGCCTTAAAACTATGAATCAAAGTACCATTAAAAATTAATCATAGTAATTACGGAAGTTTTTCTATCAAAAATATTTTTTATATGAAGAAATGTGTTAAAAAATGTCACATGCAAAATTTAAGTTTTAGAAAGCATATTTTTATGTAGGCTTATTCTGCTAGAATTGAAAGTGATTTAGTTCTATTATTTTGTTTAATTTAAAGATACAATTCTAATACTGGATGTTATTGATCAACATAACACATCAATCAATAACTCCCGAGACTAACCCAGAGATGGCGCTCGTAGTAAACCAGTAACCAGGCCTTTCTAGAGTACTAACCTTTGCTTGAAACGTGTCAAAATTTTATGTCGATCGGACCAGAAACAGCTGAGTTATCGAGGTTGGAGTAAAGTCGTTTTGTAGTTTGTTTAAAAAATGGAAAAAAACGAGTTTCGTGTTCTGATAAAACATTGTTTTTTAATGGGTAAAAACACCGTGCAAGCGAAACAATGGATTGAAAAATGTTACCCAGACTCTTGTCCATCAAAAGCAACGATTTGTCGGTGGTTTGCCGAGTTTAAAAGTGGTCGTACCGACACAAATGACGCGGAACGCTCGGGTAGACCTGTGGAAGCCGTTACACCGGAAAATGTGAGTGAAGTGACAAAAATTATAATGAAAGATCGTAAAGTGAAGCTCCGTGAGATTGCTGAGATGACACAGATATCATATGGAAGTGTATTTTCTATCCTTCTTGAAAAATTAAGCATGAAAAAGGTTTTTTCCAAGTGGGTGCCGCGATTGCTTTCGATGGAACAAAAACAGCAACGAGTCGATGATTCAGAAAGCTGTTTATCGCTATTTACTCGCAACAAAAAAGATTTCTTGCGAAAAAAAAATAAATTGGAAAAGCGTTGGAACGATTGTATCACCCTAAAAGGTGATTAACAAAAGGTGTTATGTTGATGAATAAAAAAAAATTTTGCAAAAAAAATGTTGTTTTCAATGTTAGTCTCGGGACGTATTGATCCATGTGTTATAAGTGGGTTTTTGTATTTATTTTGTAATAGAGTCTTGTCTAATTATAGCATTAAACATAAATCAATGAAGAAAATATGCTCAATGAATAAATATTTCATATACAGTGAATTTTTGCAGAATTTCGTTTTTCAATTCAAATGCATTCATGTTGATTTTTATATAATTTATTTTCTTTCAATCAGCTATTTAATCCTATAGGATCAGTTAGAATTATTAAGCCTTTACATAATGATAAAACTAAAATTACTTTAAAAAGCAGTAATATAATAATAAATAGGAGAAACAAAAACTATTTGTAAAAAAGGAATAATTAGAGTAAAAAAAAAATTTAAATTATTCTGGTTACATTATAAGTGAAACATATATTTAAACAATTTGAAGCTTATTCTTAAAAAATTGAATTAAAATTTGATGAATATAATTCATGAGTAACATTGAACACTAAGACACAAACTGTGCATCAGAACCATTTTCGAAAGTATTGACTCTTGTTATGTAAAGTTTGCTTTTTGGTACTATTGTTATTCTTTGTCAAGGTAATAATTTTTTCATAATTATAAAAAGGCTTGAATATTTAAGCTTAGTCTCCACATTGAAAAAAAATTATATTCCTATTTCCAAATAGTGTAATTTTTTATGAAACATATTTTATAGTTCATAAAATATATTTTTCATAATAATAGTATTTAACCTGCTAATGCCATTCAATAAATTTCAAAATTAAATATAATGATGTGTACCTTGTATTAGAAGATTAAGCTGTTGTTGTTTAATAATGTTAAAAAATTTTGCAATTTTAAGTGTAATATCAAAAAAAAAAATTTTTTTTTTTGAGGCTACAAGTATGAAATGCTATTAGGAATTACTGAAATAAATTTTGTTTGTTTTGAAAATATTTATTCTGCTAAATTTATCGTTTTCATTGTTTGTTGTAAATATTTTTTTCAGGATCTCTTTCAGTATGGTGATAAGGATGGTTCAGGTTATGATGTTAAATTACAGCATCCATTGGGTATATGTGTAATAGAAGAAGGTAAAATATTTGTTGCAGATTCTTATAATCATAAAGTAAGTAAATATTTGCATGCTGTGAAATTATTATTTGCTGCTTGCCAGTTAAGGTTTATTACTTTCTGTTAAAGGCATATATTAAGGAAGAATGTTAAATAAAAAATCAGAATAATAATAATATAAAAAGAATGTTTTTGAATCAATATTTTTTAAAGAAAATTTAATTAAATAACATAGTTTCGAAAATTTGGGAAAACAAGAAAACACATTCAAGAACAACTTCTATTTGAAGTTATTCTTCAGATGTGTGTTGTATGTGTGAAGCAAGAATTTATATACTAAAATGATTCATTCTCTTATGTATTATTACAAAATGATAACCAAATTTTGTACTTTTTATGTAGTAACTAACTATACATATATGTGATATTTGTACAAGAACTGTTATAAATAATTTTAAATATCAAAATTTTTTGTTTGTAAATTTTTTCTTGTTTTTTTTATTAGGTATTGTAACTTCTATAAAAGATTTGGCAATACTAATGAAAACATAATACTTGGATTTTAAAGTTTTCATATTGAAGTCAAAGTTTAAACATATTTTTCTCTTTCTTTTTTCCGTTGGTATGCATGAATGATTTCAAAAAGCTTCTTATGTTTCACAGTAAATTGTATTTCACTTATTTGAAGTAGAAATTAAATCTATTCTTAAAGAAGTTGTTATTATTCTTGTCTCATTAAAAATAAACTTATATAATCTATTATATATTGTTTTAGATTAAACTTGTTAATGACAAAAAGCGAGAGTGTTCTACAATAGCAGGCAATGGAATTAAAGGATGCAAAATGTTCGATTCTTTACTTGAGTGTGAATTTGATGAACCAAGTGCAATTTGTTATTCAACAAATGAAAAACTTTTATTAATAGCTGATACTAATAATCACAGCATAAAAATTATTGATCCAGAAGCCAAATCACTTAAAATTGTAAGTTTGTTATTTATTATCTAAAACATTCAACATTTTAAAATTGTTTAAGGATTTAGTACATTATACATAATCATGCTTTTAAAAAATCCATAGTACATATTTAAGGTTATGCTATTAATTATATTATTTCTTTTTAAAGGCTAGAGAATCCATTTGTTAATGAATATTTATACATAGGTTCATCAAAGATGAACCTATGTATAAATATTTCTTTGATTAAAACAAGATAAAAGATGGATTTTAATTCTTATTATTTCTGTTATTGTATAATAACTTTCATTTATATTTTATTTCAATTTTTTATTTCATTTATATTTAAATTTTTTTTTTAAATTTATTTTCCTTTCATAGATTATTTTTTTTTCTTTTTCTAGTAATTAACAGTATTTTTTTTAAAAAAAATATCCTAGAGAAATTTTTTCATTCTCAAAAAAGAAAAAAAAAGTACAATTCAAGCAGATTTATATACTTGTATTTTTTTTTTTTTTTAACTGATCTTTTAAAGTTTGAAATATTATTAAAAATTCTATTTTGAGATATTTTTAGCTATCCAAAGTAATTATTTGTGAACAACAACAAAAAAAAAAGTTGCTGTTGCATGGCATGTTTGAATAAATTCCGTTTTGATTTAATTCATATACATTAAACTAAATTTTATCTGTGCCTAAAAAATTATATATAGTTTTTGATGACCTCTTTTTTAGATGCAAGTTATATTTCCAAATTTATCTTGTACTGATGCTCCAACACCTCTAAGAAATGAAAAGTTTCCTTCTCAAGATGATCCTAATTATAGAAAAATCAAACTTGCTTGTGGTGGGAAGATAAAATGCAGCTTTAAGTTATCACAACCTGGAATATCATTAACAGAGGGAGTACTGCAACCATGGAATGTAACTATGAATGGTAAGTTATTTTTACTATGTGTATAGATATGTATTATGTATTATTTACTATGTGTATGTATTTAAAATAGGTATAACCATAATATATTTATTAAAGTGGCATTGTTTTTAAATTGAGTATGAATCAAAAAGATTTTTAAAATTTTAATTTAAAAATGAGAAGAATTCTGTACTTATATAATGGAACATTTATGTGCGTCAATATTTTTGAAATTCAATTTGTTTTTTGATGTTATTAAATATTTTATTGTTCACATATTTTTAAAATATTTTGTTAGTTAATTTCATAATTTCTACTTTTTAAAATTATTTTTTAAAACTAAGAAACTTACAAAATTTCTATTTAAGTAAATTTCTTGAATTGTATATTTGCATTTTATTTTTTTATAATTATTTTAATTTAAAACTTGATGTTGCCATTCTTTTGTATGCTTATGTTACATTATTCGTGCTATGCTGTGAAGTTCTGTCTGGAGGGTTTTAAAATTATTGCATGTATATATTTTTTAAATATATTTTTCTAAATCTATTAAATTTTTTTATGTGCATTTATATGGCTATGAATATTTGTGTTGCATTATAAATTAGCAGAATTTTATATATTTGAAAAGTTAACTATTTTACTATTAAGATTTTTCTGTTTCTTATAATATTCAATGTATCTTTTTAGGCAGCTGTAACTGGAATTTTGCATATCAATCAAACACACTTTTTGATTCAACAAATCAACCATCCCTTATCTTAACTTGTACTGATAAACATGACAAAGTGCATTATTCTGAAATTGTAATTTCAGCCAAATTATCTGTTTGCGATGATGTTAATAAATTTTGTTTACTTAAGAATGTTGTTACAAAACTTGAAATTGAAATTTCTAATGCAGGCTCTGAAGTTTATGATGGTATTTTTGTATTTAATTGAGACCATGTATTGTTAGATTATTCAAAGTTTTTGTATGTTTTTATCTGCTGTTTTTAGAAATAATAAATGCTATTTTTTTAACTTTTTTAAATGATGTTTGACTGATTTACTGGTGTACTTTTTGTTATTCATGAGAAATTTTATTTTGTTATTCATTAGCTACTTGCAATTTAAAACAATTCATTTTAACATTTCATTCAAATGACCATTTGTAATTTTACAGACTTTTTTTACAATATATTGTAATGCAATAGAAGTTGCTAAAATTTTTGGATACATTTCATAATTCTCTTAAAACATGATAATGTCAATTTTGTCATTAAAATTGTATTTAAATGCCTTTCACAAAAAGCAAACTCTTATTGGTAATTAATTTTACTATAATATGTTCTTTTAAAATTCATTATTTGAAACTTATAATATGTATTGCATATTTGTATTGAATATTAATTTTGTGTTTTTTGATTTAATGCATACGTTCTCTGTTCTTCACTGAAATACTTAAAAAAAAATAAATTATTCCAATTGTAAGGTTCTTTAATTACTATTTAGCTTTATTGTATCATACTTGTATTTAAAAATGAATTTTAATTCTTTTGTAAAATACATACTTATGTAAAAAAAGTTTTACTACTATAATTGAAATTTATCGAAGTAATATATATTATTAATAAAAAAAATAAAAGAAAAATAATTACAAATATACAAATTACTTTATTAGCATATTTAATATAATATTTCTAAAAATGTGCGAAGAAGCATAAATAACAATGATAAAACATATATATCTATATTGCTGGCAATGATCATATTTCAAAATTATGTTACAAATTATACTTAAAAGTCTACCTGCAGTTGTTAATGCATAAAAGTTAAAAACAACATAGAAAAATTATTTTCATATATTCTAATAAATTAATTTAGTGCACTAAATGCAACTGCAGTACATTAAATATATCATTTCTTATTTTTAAATTATTAAACAAATAATTTTTGCTTTTACATTAAGTATAAAACATTACTGAAATTACATGAATATTTGCGATGGAATTACAATTTGATGCTATGAAAATTATTCTTAAGCAAAATATAATTTTAATTTATTAAGCTGATAAACAATGTGTGAATGCTATGAAACATTAATGCTTCATAATTTGTATGTATAAATATATTTATCACTAAATTTCGAAATGTCAAACACTGATTACAAACTTTATGAACATTTGAAATAGGTTTTGAAATAAAATTTAACTAGTAAAAATCTGAACGAACATTTTCAGTTTGTACAGTGAAAATTGCTTCAATGTAATACATTCTGATGGCTTAATATAAGATTTTTTTAAATTTAATTTAAAAAAAATATAACATTTTCTTAACAATATACATAAAAATATATACTGTATTATTTTTAATGTCCACATGAATACAAATATAGTGTAGTATTTTTTAAATAAAATATATTAAATTTCATCTTAGAACAACTTTAGATCCTATAAAACTGATTCATTCCACATATGCAATATATTTTGTAAGCATTTAATATATTATACAGGCATTTGCTTGTTACTTTTTCAATCAAATTTCTCAATCTTTCCTCTATCAGTTGTATCCTGTTAAGCAACAACATTTACATGTTTCGAACCCAACACTTCGATGAGTTGTCTGGAACTGAAGTTAACCACAATCACTCTGCTACCAGGTCGCTGTGGAACCAAGCGCTCTATATGCACTACTGATTGCAAAGGTCCAATATCTCTGCAGTAAATAAAAATTAGAAACTTTCATATCATACATCAGATTTTTTTTAAATGTTGAAACTATGTAATACAAAAAAGAATAGCAAGTTCTAACTAGGCAATGTTCCAGTAAAGATATGGGTTTGAGTCCCAATTCCCTTGAAGACCCATTTTATGAAATCATGAGAGTTGCTGTACACTAAAAGTTCTCCCATGATATAATGAAATCAGAAGAATGAGGCACCAGCACAGATATCACCCTCGTTATTTGATTAGTTCAAAATTACAAGATTCATCGTTAGTGATTCTCATGTTGCTACGGTGCAGGTGTGCTGTGTTAATAAGACCAAATTCTTCAAACTGAGTAATGGAAACAATTGCTTGTGAAAAGAAATTAAGTATTGAAATCCACCTGCCTTGTGGTACGGAATTTAGGCGATGGAGATCCAGCTCAAATGATCTTGTCGCTCAACCATGATTCAAAATCATGAGATTTGTCATGATTACTCGTTGTGTTGTTTTCCACTCAGGGATTTACCTTTTTTAGATTAGTGTGAGTATCATGGCCTGATTAATATTTTTCTTTCTCTTGGAATTTACTGTCTTTTGTAAGCATGGATAACACTCCCCCTGGATACTTAATGATCCTTCTATGTTTTCAACCCTCCTCCTTGTTAACCTTTTCTTTCATCGTTCTTACATCTACATCACTGTTGCATCTGGTTTGGTGCAGTATAGTCAGATTTGGCTCTTAATGCCATTAACTCTAACTTTGATTCAATTGTGTTATTCTAGAGCAATCATCCCCCCCCCCCCCCCTTAGAACTCAATTATTCACTGGCCACCGTTCCAAAATAATGATAAGCCACATGACTTCCAATAATACCCTGGAATTTCAAACTTTTTTAGATTGATCTGTACTATATGTTCAAAACCTGCCAACCTAATTTAATTCTACTTGCAGAACTTTTTCCTGAGAAAGAAACTACAAATATCCCTTAAATAATTTTCCAACCAACCTCACCGACTAATTTCTATATGAATGATAAAACTCTTAGATATACGATGCGGTAGACCGAAATTTTTCCCCCACTTAAATGCATCCAATCAATTTTTCACCTTTTAAAACGACTTTCGCTCTTGAAATCAATAATGCAGTTGTGAAATTTTAGATTTTTATTAAATTTTTTAAAGCTGCTTCCGAAAGTCTGGAAGACAAAGTAATCAAGCAAAAACGTTCCTCTTTTTCACTCTTTCAAATGCATTTTATTCCATGCAATTAAACTCACTAATCTAACTTAGAGAAGAAAAGTAGGGAACTCCATAGGATTACACTCGTATATTCGTGTCGTTGGGAGCCTTAATCTTGTCATGACATGCCCAGACTTTTAAACAGAAGCTTTATTGATTGAATGAGAACGTAAGCACACACACGAATCGTTCGCATAATTGTTAAAATGGTAATAGAATCAAAGCTGTAATTGTTCTCTTTCTTCTTTTTACACTCTGCTTTAGAACTTAAAACTTTTAAATTCATATCTTTTTGTAAATTTTTCGTATATTTCCTCAAATTATTTCCTGTAAGATAAAAAAATCCCCGTGAGGCAAATTTGTTTGTACTATCTCTGTTCTACCTCAAGGTTGTGGTTCATGAACTCTAGCAACTGCGTCATGGATTATAGTGTTGTTCCCAATAAAATTTTAACTAAAACTTGAACGCATATGGAATGCACCACAGTTTACGTGCATACGTTCCTACTGGATCAACGAAGCTTCTGTTTAAATGTCTGGGCATGTCGTGATAAGATTAAGGCTCCCAATTGCATCAATATACGAGTGTAATGTTAATCCTATGGAGTTTCCTACTTTTCTTCTCAAAGTTAGATTAGTGCTTTTAATTGCATGAAATGAAATGCATTCGAAAGAATTGAAAAGAGGAACGTTTTTGCGTGATTACTTTCGCTTCCAGAATTTTGGAAATATTTATTAAAATTCTGACACCTCACAACTGCATTACAAATTTCGAAAACGGGAATCGTTTTTTTCCTTTTTTCTTTTTCTGGAAAGAAGACGATTAGTGATTTCTTTTTCCAAGAAATCTGCAGCAGATCAAAAAAAGTTGGGAACGTGTAATATAGACCGGGGGAAGGGAGACCCGTGTGGTGACCGGGGATGACAGAATAGTCTCACTGTAGCTCATACATGTCGTAAAAGGCGACTAAAATGGGTACCCAGCGTCTGGGGGTATAGCCGGGCACCCTGCCCCTGGGGATTATATCAGGGGACCTCAGGGACTTGCCTTCTTCAGGTAAGTATGGGCTTCACGAACCCGAGGCACCATAGTGATCTTTCTTTCCCATGGGGTTTACTGTCTTTGGTAAACACGGGTGACGCACTCCCGGGATACCCTAGCGATCTTTCTCTATTTTCGACCCTCCTTCTTGTCAACCACTTTTACCTTTTTTTCACCTTCACGTCTAGACCACAGTTTAATCTTGTTTGGCGCAGCATAGCCATATCTGGCTCTTGCGCCAATAAACTTTACATTCACTCACTCACCGGGGGAAGGGAGCATAACACGGTTCGCGAGCCGCTTGCGGCTCTCTTAGCCGAATAGCGCGGCTGTTATGCAAATCAAATCTGTGCATGAAATATGGCAAACTTAATATTGATGATTATCTTAAGTATCCTTGCAAGAATGGTTCCTAGAAACAGGCTGGAAGAAAGAAATCAATATCTGCGCAAGAAGACAAAATAATTTTTGCGTAAGGCTCAGCGTGAAAAAATATCTTCTGGATATTGCTGGAAAAATACTTTTCGCGTGAACTTCTACTCTGATGTCATATGAGAACAGTTCAACATCAGTTTGAAATAGATTTCGGATATTTGGAGGAAAATGGCTAGAAAAGCACTTCTTACCAAACAAGCTGAATATGCTCGTTTAGTGTTTGCTCGAAATCATATGTCTTGAACTGACAAAAAAGAAAACTATATATATATATATATTTCAGTTAAAAAAAAAAGAGTTAACTTGGATGGCTCTAATGGGATAAATTATTATTGACACTATTTATAAAGGATGCCAAGCATCTTTTATGTTGAAAATAGTATGGAGGTGTTTCTGTCATGGTAGGGGCTGCTTTCGGATGATATCCATTCATTATCAGGAAATGCTTGGCGACCATTTACTGCGTGTGTTAACAGTTATAGGCGATCAATATTGGATGTTTTTTTAAGACAATGTGTTTAATATCGGTTAAACGTGACTACAGTGTCATTAGAAGCGATTAGAATGTCTACATTAAATTTATTAGCCTGTATGGAGAAGCCTTAAGTATGGGGAAGTCTAGTTCGTGTAATTTACGGTGACAGCTAATAGTACCGTAGCGTTCCCCAACAGATAACATAAGTTTTACATGAATGGAATAACATATCTGCAAACTTATTACATAAACCGGTTGAATCAATGGCAACTTGATTATTTGCTATAATCATGAATCAACAATGTATTGAGGTCGTTTTCCTTCATTTCCATTTGTGGCCTTAAAATTATGTCGCTCATATTTCTTCCTATTTTATATTTCTTTTGAATAAGTGAAAAATTATCATGGTCAGATTATTTTGCACGTAGTAAACTTTTAATTTTGAATTTGTTTTTCATTTTTATTGCATTTATATCATTTTCATTATTTTTGAGTTATATTTATCTACAAACATTTTAAAGACTTAAAATTTTGTAGGTGACTGCACGAAGTTCGGAAGACTGAGATTAATCTCAGTCCACACTCTTCGGTTTTAGGATATTTTTGTTCCTGAACCTGTTTCCAAAGCTCAATAGTTGAACCACAATTTTTGTCTTTGGGAAAAAATTCTTAAGATAGTTTAAGTTTGCCCCCGCGGGGGGGGGGGCGGAATTGTAATCTAGGAAAAGTTTACAATTTCCATCTGGCAACATTGAATAAATTGCTGTTTCAAACATTCCCTTCTAAATTGTGATTTCAAACGACTATGTAGTTGAACCTAGAGCAATGCCAATAAAATAAAATTAAAAAGGTTTGTTCTCTTGAAAGGTCAGAAAGTGCCATCAAGTTCATTTTCTATATTACCAAACTTGTTCATGGCCCACACCACAATCATCAGAAGAATTTCAATATGTCATTGTACCTGGTTTTGAGTTTAAGGATTGAAATATAAAAAAACCAATTCCGCTTAAGGGAATTAATATGCAGGCTTGTTTCACTTAGGCACTATTATAATCAGTTGGTGTTGTACTATTAAAATTAATTTAATTTTACTATACCTTATTAAACTAAACCTAATTTGAAGTTCTCTGACATACCTGAATTTAACTCGGTAAGGTCCACTTAGTCCAGGTCCTTCAATAGTGAACAGACAGTCCGTAAGATGACGATTCAGGGGATTTGTTAGATGAATAACAAGTTGAAACTCTTGACCAACGCGCAGGACATCGGGACTCTGAAAAATATACCAATCGAAATTAAAGCAAATACTTTTCGTTTCGGTATGATTTAAATCTAATTAGTAATACTTTATATGACAATCTTGTTCTTTGAATTTTTGTTTATATTGCTGAAAACACGAGTATGAATATAACTAACATAGATATTATTTTAGTGAATTCAACCTGAAAGTCATTGCTGTAACTATATTTCAAAATGAAATTTATATTGCAAAATAGTAAGAGTTAATTATTTAATTGGTGATTCTTATTCAGAAAAGCTTCTCGTCAGGGTGCACGAATACATTTAAAAGCCTTTGTTGCCGCTTATCAGCAGCAAATGAAAACTAGATGTGGACATAAATATAAAGTATCCGAAAACGCATTTTAGAAAAAGCGATGTAGAAAGATAGATTTCAAATACTTAAAGAACTGAAAACCACTTATTGTTATATCCGACATCTGACGTGGACTCTATCGCGTTTCTCCCTCAATCAAAAGTCTGGGGACTTGAAATGAATTTGGATGAATTCAAAATTTCTCTCAATAGATGAAACATGACTTACTAGAATTGAGTAATTGAAATTATAAACAGCGAAGAATTTGATACGAAGTTGGTTGAGATATTGAAGTATCAATGTAACAGACATCTGTATCAGTCCTGGGTTGGGTAAGGAACTTATGGATCTACAAAAGGTCAATGATTTGAAGCCTCATCTATAAATTTTCCGACGAAATGAATCCGACTAGTTCGATAAAATAAGTATTAAGTTATACGTGTTTTTATATTAAACGCTTGATCAGATACGTATAGAGCCCATTTCCACAGGCACAGTAGGATAGAGATTGACTTGCACATATTCATGGATCTGAAGACTTGGTACTTTTCCGTTTCTCCGGCGCAAATCTCGCCAAGTAGACATTATTGGCGATAACACACAGTTTACAATATTCCGTTTGGTGTCGGTTGTATCATTTTAGGCGACTTTATTGCTTGCGCCAGTGAAATGGAAAAGTTCCAATAACTTTATCATCACTATTAGACTTTCTATTCATTGGACGATGAAAAAAATGACAATTTAAAGAATTACTAATGACAGCAGCGTTACTAACATACTGAGAGGTGTGGCTATTGATTACCGAGACTGACGCTGTAAAATATTTTATCTTGATGTCATGCATATTTACTTACAATCACCTTCAATATACAACCCTTCTCTATCCTTACAACGCTCCAAGAGAATCTTCTATTGTTCGAAGCATTGCTGAAAATCTTCCTTTGACAGCACCTTCAGGACGCGTGCCGTTTTCTCTTTCACAGCTTCAACGGATACAAATCTTGTTCCTTTTGATGCAGATCTCATCTTAGGAAGCAGGTAGAATCGAATGGCTCAAAATCCGGCGAATAAGGTGAATACTCTTACACTGGGATGCTGTACTTGGCTCGAAACCTCTTGACAGACAATGTGGTATGAGCCGGCGCATTGTCTTGGTGGAAAAATTTGCCGGATGGATTCCTAGTCAATTCCTACAGTCTCAGCAATCGCACGAATACTTAACCGGCGGTTAAGTATTTAAGTTAAGGCGGCGATACTTAATCGAACCAGATTACCAATTTTTTCGACATTGTCCTCCGTTTTTGATGTGAAAGGACAAACCGGGAGTGAATTATCTTCAACGTCTTCTCGGCCATCTTGAAAACGCTTAAACCACTCAAGCACACGTACACTCGATAAACATTCATTACCATACACTTCTTTCAATAAATTATGTTTCAGTAGGGGGGTTTTACAAGTGAAAATTTCACAACAATTCGTTGTTCACTTATTATTTTTCCAGCTAAGCAAATAACTCTAATGTGAACGAAGGTTACTGGTATACGTATTTGCGTTCACAGAAATGAGAGGCATTGCAGTCAAAAGAGAAGGCTTCACGCCAAACAGCTGTCGCTCGCTGGCATTTGGCACATGCGTACTTCTGTAGCAGTGTCAACCTCGTAATCCCATAGCCGCATCTCGTACATTACGTTCGGTTAAAAAACTTAAATAGACATTACTGTTCCTTGATTTCTTACAATTTAACATATACATTAATTATAATAACGCTTCATCCTTTCTTTTCAATTCAAATTGCTTATAGATTTATACTTGACTGAATTTCTATAATCCTTAAATTTCGATCAAATCGATCTTTTGTTATTGTATTATTATTTTATTTATTAAAAATTAATAATATTAATAGCACAAAAGAATAAATTCTACTCGTATGTCTTAGAGAGAAGGGCGTCACTCGAGAAATTACCATCTTTTAGGGCTTTTCTTTCAATTGCATTTTTTATACTATGTTATATTTTCCTAAGGGTGGGATAGGATTCCCCAAAAAGCACTTATTGTTCTAAGGGTTCCGTGAGTCAACAAAGTTTGAAGAGGACACATTTCATTCTAGTTTTTCTGTTTGAAATAAATATTTATTATTAACAGAAATGGAAGATATTCTAACCTCCAATCTCAGTTTAGGTTTCTGTACTGTGAAATCGTCCTCTTCGGCCCACGTCTGCTGAGTTTCTTGCACGGTCGCTATGGCATAGATTTTCATCATGGCGTAATCCACCAGTTTATCAAGGTAGTCATCTGGGGTTACGGTGATTGACAAAACTTCCGCTGAAAAAATGCAATACGAGTGTTATAGCCATATAATAAAAGATTAACAAAATGATAATGAAATCTGTATGAAAATCTGTGCACTTAGAATATTTGTTCATGTCGCTCAAAATAAATATCGATTACAAGCATGGTTTTAGTTTAAATATATATATATATATTCCCGTGTTTACAAGATAAAATTTTTTGAACTTTTTTCCAAAAAAATTTAATTAAAGGCAGGTAGAAATAAAGTGAAGTGGCGTAATTTTTTCTATCTCCTTTTTTCATTGTTTTCTTAAGATTTCGAAATTTATTTCTCTTTTCAAATTTTCACTAGAAATATATATATATAAAAAAATCATTGTGACGAATTAACATTCCTATTCGCCTCTTGTGCCATAACTCAATCAAATATACTAACTCTAAAAAGTCAGTAACTTATACAAGAAGACGTTAGACAAATCTCATGCACAATATTTATTCCACAGACTTGCACTATAATGACAAATGAACACCGGCTCTCCAAGGTAACACCATAGATATATTCGCCCGCCTCTCTAAAACCGAACTAAGATTGTTTTACCACAACTTTTCCGGTTGAAGTTGACTTAATTCTTGGTTCCGTCGGGATCACTTTCCCCCGTAACCATTCTTGATCTCGTCTACCACTTGTAAGGCATATACTCAACGCTAGTGACACTCAACCTCTATCGAGTGAATCTCGCTTTGCTTATGTACTTTCCTATCTACACCACTTCACTTTATTTCTACCTGCCTCTAATTTGGAAGAAATTGCTCAGTTCGTGCAATCAATCTTAATTAAAGTCCCCAAAGTTAGTGAAGAGGAAACAGTGAATAGCCCAACGTCTCAACGTTAATACGATATGATTTGAATATCCCCCTCAGCAGCATACCTTCTTTAAATAAATACGGGAATCACACGACCACGAAGTACGTCCCAAAGAGATATTCTTTCTCATGCGGTTTACTATCTTCGAAAAGGTCTTTAGGGTACCAACTAGGTACCCTAGCGACCTTTTTCTATTTTCGACCCTTCTTTTTGTGTGGCAACCCATTTTTACCTTTTTCTTCCTTTTTACAAGTTAAGACTACAATTTCAACAAATATTTGGCGCAGTTAAGCTAGATTTATCTGTTGTGTCATAAGTCATTACTGTTTCTTCCTCATATAATATGAATAAAATATCTACAGAAGATTTCTTTAAAGTATTTCTACTTTAATTAATTAAATATATTTTAACCTTAACCCTCCCTCTCCCTTCTCGCTTGAAATATTTTGAACACAAATTGCTAATAAATGCTTAATTTTCTACTTTTACACGTATTTATAAAATGAACGACATTTAGTCGAGATATTATTATATAAATCTTGACTCATTTAGAGAATTTCATCAAGAATTTTTGTAGCAGTAAGTGCTATCTGAACCAGCCATCCTGAAATTTTACAGAGAAATAGTTTATCGAAATAAAAACGTGCACAACGCGCGTATAAAACAATAACATTTTCCGCATTAAGCTACATCATTTTTTTGCATGGAATAGAGCATTTAACAGAAAAACTAAATGTTAGACATAATCCTGTAGTGGTAGATGTCTTAAGGATTATTTATTTCATTATGTGTCATATATTAAGATGACTCATACTGTGTCCGATGCTTTTAAAAACAATTCCACATCATGTGAGGTTTTTTCACATATTTCTTCCATTTAAAATGCGAAGTACTTTTTGACATCGAATCCGTAAAACAAAAATAACGAAATTTTTGTAAAGAAATTTATCAGCCCCTTTGGATAATGAGACAGTGATTTCAAAAGATGGTCGGTAAAAAAGTTTCTGAATATCCATTTCGAAAAAAAAAATCTAAATTTAACATTTATTTCCATAAATTAAGGTTTAACTGTATGTAAGAATTATATCAGGCAATAGATTCCGTTTTGTCTAAGATATTTGTGAGATAAACTTACATTGATTCGGTTTTAGTGTGAAATTTCCTCTTTGTCTTGTCACTTTTCGAGCCAAAACGCCAGTGTAGTACACAGTACTGGCCGAGAGCACCGCACCGACAGTTCTCATCTCTGATTGGTTCTTATTTCTCACTTTAACTGTGACTGAAAAGGGCTGTCCAATCATGATTTGATCAATCTCCATCAGGTCAAATGTGACGTCCTCAGCTTCTGGTGGTGGCATATCATATACAGCATAACGGATGCTAGGAGCAACTCCGTAACGAGCAGCATTCAGAACTGCCATCCGTTCTTCAACGGTTCCTAGACAAAAAAAATATTTGAAGTAATTAAATTTTATTAATAAATATTTATATGAATAACAATTCATTGAATTAGGATTAATACCTTCTTGATCTTTATATTCAGCGACTATGTTTTCTGCATCTGTATCACCTATGTCATCGTCCACTCCAATTTTCTTCGTTAACATGAACTGGCCGATTCTGTAAGACATTAAATTCGTATTATTGCCTGGACAATAGATAATAGCATTGATAATAATGAATAACATTAAGAGCTGGCCCGAGGCTTTTGAACGGCGCTACTGTATGTGAAAGAATTATTTTTGTAATTTGATTTCCTAACAATATTTTGTAGGACTGAAATGTTAATTTTATATTAAAATAACGTATTTACTTGCCTTTTTCATGTGCGCCTTACTATATCAATAATGCAATACAATAAATAGTAAAATGAAATAAATTATTATTTCATAGCACAACATTTGTTTCAAGGGCCGTAAGTCACCTTTGCACCTGACCCCACTTTTGTTCGGATAAACTCTTCAAACGCATTGTTACGAACATTAGATAGAGCTTCCCTGCAGCGGTTCTCTTGTAAAGGAAAAGAAACATTTACAGAGATGTCACGAGTCAGCTAAGGAAGTTTAATCAATGACCTTTTCACATTGGCTATGGATTTGGCAACCATTTTGGTGAATTGGCAAGAAACCTAACGACTTTATGGACTTTTCATGAATTTTCGGTGTGATGTCACGCCCAGTCTGAAAAGGTATGAATTGGCCGAAAGCCTGATAGAAGGGAATCAAAGTCTTGCCTTTGGGATTTCTGCTTTTGAGATCGATCAATAAGTTGACTGGAAGCTATCGGCTCTTGGAAATGAAGCGTGCCGAGTGATTTGGCGAAAAAGCTGTGTGTATCTGCCTGGAATGGTCGGAGTCTTCTCCGGAAGAGCAAGTATTACTGCGGAATTTTTCTGTAGTGAGAACTAATAAACTGGTGGGTTGAACGTTGCCGATATAACTGTGACTATTCGTTAAAGTGTTGTTTTGTTCCTGTATCTGTGCCACTGATCTGTACAAGTGCTGTGTTTCTGTTTGTACTGTTATTGTTCAAGCTCTGGTGTGTCATCCTGAAGACGTGTGAATAAAGTGTCATTTGTCGTTATCCTCCGTGTTGGATTTGATTTCACTGAAAGCTAAACCTTGTATTTAAATGTATATTTACTCAATTTCACGCAACGCATATACTTTCTATAGATATCCAGAACACAAGGAAAAAGTTTGTTAGAAGTATATTACATTTTCTGCAGGTGCCATTGATATTATATAGGAAGCTTGTGGCCGCATAAAATGTTATTAAAACACCATTTTTATACCGCTCTTAAGAGTCATGGTACAATGAAAGTTGCGAACACTTTAAGAATATGTCACAGTGTAAAGGTTTTAGAAGTACCAGACAACCATAATGTGGTGATATAATATCTTAGATATTTTAAGTAAACACTTTAACAAACAAAAAGAAAAAAAAATTCAGTTGATTACTTCGGATAGTTAATTAAATGATATCCTTGAATGGTGTCGATTATAATAGATTTTCGAAAACCTTTCAAGTAAAGTCGAAGAAATGTTCTCAAATTATTAATGAAAATAAGAACATTAATATATGTGATAGCTTAGAACAATAACAAAATATCAACGTCAGATTGCTTGACGATACACAATCTGAGACTCATATACGTTAATCTACCGTGGCTTCAAATCTTCTCGATGTAGTGTTCGTTCTTCAATATTTAATTCCACAGCCCTACATAAGTCTAAGTAAATAGTCAATAACCACTGGACTCCAAATTAAGACACACAAGAGCGAGATAAACTACTTTTTTAATAATCACTTTAGAATAGATAAGGTTACTCACTTGAATCCCACTTAATTAACCAATTCTATATTATGTTCTAATGAAATTTGAGCTTATCTAATGACTCATTCTGATTCAAACACTTTTCGTTAATAGCCGGTTCTTATCTTAGCTCCATAACTAAAATTCACTTCAGTCCAAAAAGCTAATTTAGACGCTTCAATCTAAATTATAAATATCTATCCTCAATCTCCTTTCATTTTCCTTCAATTCTGTTCCATTTACATATTCCTATCTCTAAATCACAGCGCTTCATTTCTTATTTTCATCTTATTTATCTAATCACTATTCATTTGGGTTGAGATTAAATTGTAATTTTATCTAGTTCAAATTACTAAAAAGCCCCCGAGGTCCGTGAAGAGAAAATCTCGAATAGAGAAAGTAACACCGTTGGTGGGAATTGAAAGATTGAAGAGGAAGGTGTCAGTTCAGGTTTCGTCTTCGTCACTTCACTGAGGCTCAAAATTACAAGGTCCGTCGCCAGTAGCCCTAGTGTTGCTTCCGAGCACGACATTAATAAATTATCAGTCAATCAAAAAGCAATCTGAGAATAAAATTGCAAAATTCTGATTCACCGACCCGATGAGTATCATAATCAAAAGTCAAAATAAGAGATGAAGGTTTTAAATTACTATATTGAGGAGTTTCAAAGAATGCAGTAGCATATTGATAAGCTAAATGACATGGAACTTACTTGTATTTGTCACTGGCTGCTTTTCTCCACCCACCTTCAACAGTTTCGTCACGAGTCCATTTGATGATGTCCGCATTCACTTCAGCGAATACAAAAGGACAATCAAAGTCGAATCCGACTTGTCCTCTGCGAACGGCCTCGACGGATGCTGGACCCATTTGGAAAACATCTGGAAAATGTAAATATGAGTTTGTTGTTTTTTTTTAAAAGAATCCTTTGGTTTTAGTTGGAGTATCATTGTAATGTTAATATTACAACTGTATTTTTATGAACTTTCGCTGGAATATAAAAAAACAAAGGATCATGATTTGACGAAAAATTTAAAGGATAAAGTAATTATTTCGTTCAAATTTTTTTGAGGAAAAAGTGCTTTTTTTATACAAAGGGTTTGGAATATGTTTGAAACAAAGGGTCTTAACGCTCAAGCGTTCCCCTGCCGACTGTGAATTTTTCACCCTTTTCAGCGCGGCGAAGCTTTTCCTCTTCTCTGTCCTGTTGGAGCGGGATCTTTAATATTCCTACAGGAAACCTCACAGTCAATGGTTTTGGTTTTGCAACAAAACAAACTGGTTTTCTTTTTTTTTTTCTGCCGTTCGAGTCGTCTTTGCGAAAAGATACCTATGTGTTAGGGAGAATTCCCTCTCATTATGAGGAATCTTTATAACCATATAAAGATTCTGTGTACGATACATTTTATTTGAAAATTGCCTTATTCATATGTTTTTGTTGCAAATAAAAATTATTTTTAAACCAATACAATCCACTTCTCGAAATCATCCAACTGAGCATCGCAACAATAGGTTTGAAACAAATTTCGAATAAATATTTTACCACTAAACGAAGTTGAATTTTGATGAGAATGTTGGAGAATAAATTTTTTCTGAACTTACTTCCACTCGTTTCCTGGGGAGTAGAATCGATAGATTGCCATCCTCCATACCCTGGTGGTAAATCTGGTCTTGACATCCATACATCATTCCAGACATGAAAATTCCTAGAGTTAGAATAAAGTTTAGACTTTAATATACTGTTAATAGATGTAGTAAATACGGGTTCCAGCAATACATTATGTAAAATAAAAATAAGTCGAATTAGCGATTAGCAACATGTCTTCTTGCTAAATAAACTGAGAATTGTATGCGAACTTTTTATACAACATACGAATAATAACAAAAGTTCGAACATTAATGTTAAGTTTCATATGTTTTTTGCATCAAAAATCATTTCTAAGTCCATTTTACATAGAATCAAGCTTTCGAAATAGAACATTTTGTTGAATTTGAACTTGTGAATTGACTGAACTTTTTGTTGAGTAAGCACGTTTTTATTAACACATGCTTATTTTTGATGAGGAAAAAAAATTACCGGTTATTCAACGTAAACAATACAGAAACCGTTGACTTATTAGTGACACGGAAAAGGAAACATCCCTGTTTTTAATTTCTTAAATTATTTATACTTCGTGTGATTCATAAAAATAATTCCTTTAAAAAAATAATAATCATTTGCCCGCGAATTATTATTAGCCATTAAAGGGGCTTTCATTTTCATACAACCACAAAATATCGTTCCTGACCATTTTCCAAAATAAAGTGTGAAATGCACCTAACTTATTTAACCTAATTTAATCTCTTCCAACCGGTTCACAATAGTTTCAGTTTGAATCGTAATCACCTCAATGTAGTATTAGTGATAAGAATAGATTTTATAGATACTAAAAAATTTATTTTATCATCATTTTTAAAACAATAATAAAAACACTTAGGATAAAATGTATATTTAATTCAATAATTTAACATTTGTTTTAATTTTAATATCTGTAAATAGTATCGTTCTCTATTTAATACGTTATCTTTTTTAGAATTCTTATATTCAATTCAATATTGTTATAATTATTGAAAAAGAAGCTAGTGCTTTTGGTGGCTTAATCTGTTCTTTGCTAAACTTTGTGTAGAACGATTTGTGGAATGTATTTTTAATTTTGTAGTTAAGTGTTTCGCGTCCAATTAAATGGAAACTCTAAAATAGTTTCGACATAAAATATTTTTTTACATACGAATACTAAATTTTAGCAATAGTAGAATTCATTTCACATTCATATTTTAATACACTTATTTATTTCCTATTAAAAAAGTTTGTTTCATCAAGTAGCATTAGAAAATGTATTCTCAACTCATCTTTGTTTTTTCTGATATCACGTTTATACAAACATAAGTAAAATAATCATATCCTTTAATACTTCGCAAAACATTTATTATCACAAATATTATTATAGTATTTTATTCCAAATTCTATATTTGTTATATTAGTGATTAAATTTACTATGTCTTTAATATAAAATTGGTCGCGAGTTTAATGCCTACACATTTGGGGAAAATTAATCAAGGCCATCTCTCTCATTACTTATTCGAGAGTTAGGCTACCTATACTTTTCAAAGCGCAACCACTACAGAGATCATTATTTAAAAAAAAAAATTGAATGATATTTTTTATTCAAACAGGAAATGTCCTTGACTTGAAATATAGACTTAACCTTGAAAGAAAACTTCTCAGAATCCGCTTTGAATACCAAAGTTAATTGAAACAGTTGTGAAAATTGATGTTATTTGTCACTGTAAAAAATTAAATAACAAATAAGCCGATTACTTGTCAAACACTTTAATGTTTCTTAATCTCGAAGAATACGATTGAAAAATGTGACATTTTAAGCTAAGAAAAGGGAAGAATGAGAGGCTTCTTTTACAGAATTATAATCAAATTTTCCTCAAGCGTATCGCATTGTACACTGATGTCCAATATAAAGGTCACAAACACGTTTTTCACAATAATTCAAAAATGTTACCAGTAAAATTGATGAAATTTGTATTGTATATATTTTGAAGAACTGGTAGAACAATGTGTTAATATTCTGTCTTCGATAAATGGTGTTTTTCGTTAGTTTTATCGCACAAAGTGAAATTTGAACGTGTGAAAATTTGGGTTTTTTGCCGGTAAAATTGTGAATATTGCGTTAAAACTCACACGTTTGTCTGAATACAGTGAAAATGAGTTCTCATGATCGTTTAGATTACTCAATGGGATGGAGAGCCAATGTTTGAAGGTGGACAACTCAAGCGCACGTGACTTAATAGTTACAACTGGCACCAATATTGGTAACTAAGTTGTGGTGGTATCTTCAGAATGCCCGGCTAAAATTGCCCCAAAGCGACAGCACCTGCTGCACAAATTGCTGATTGACAATAAGAGCACGATGATATTGTCAGACAACAGCAGCAGAGTTTTATAGTGACCTTGCTGCTGAATCTAGAACAAGAATATCTAGACAAATAGTATACAGACGCCTATCAGGGAGAGTCTTCAACGCCTGTGTCTAGCGATGTGTCCCCTTCTCATCGTATCTCACAGGACAACCCATTTGTCGTGGAGACGAATACACCATTCATGGACACAACAAGAATGGGGACGACGTGGAGCTCGCTATCCCCCTTCAAAGTAAGAAAAATCGGCCTCTTTGGTGGCAAAAGAATCTTTGTACGGGGTGGCATCATGTTGGGCAGTCGTCATCATTACACGCCTTTGATGCGGGTAATGTCACCGAACAGTACTCCAGGGATGAGATCCTTGAAGCCCATGAGAAGTTTTCGCTTGGTGCTGCAAGCCCCGGAATTCAGTTTTACGGATGATAATGCGAGAACACAAACTCACATTGTTGACGATTTCCTTGAAGAAAAGGATATTCGCCGTGTGACTGGCCCGCGAAATCTCCTGGAACCAATCGTGTAAAACATGTTTGGGTTTATTTAACAAGAGCCATCGATTGACGTCATCGCCTACCCAAGACACTCCAGGCATTAAAAGCCGCGCATTTAGAAGAATGGGATATCTTCCTCAAGCATTTTTCGGCACTCTCATTAAAAGTTTGCAGGGTCGTAAAGAGGTCTGTATGGAAGTGCACGTTGGCCACACTCCTCATTAGATGAGCCTTCTCCGAGATGTAATGCACCATGATTTGACCATTTTTTTTATATAACTTGTATCTTAACCAACAATCCACCTCATTTCCATATTGTTATGCTTTTATATACTTCCTCTTATAGTAATATATCTCTATTCTAAATTTCCTTGCAATAAACCAAATATTTCTCCAGTTATCATACATTTTATGTTTTAGATCGTAATTTTGGGTACCAGTGTAAACATCAGTTTTCCATATTACAGGGAGCTTGAAAAAGAGTAGTTTTCTAAAATATTTAAAAATCATATTTGTAATACATGATAAATAAATAAAGCTGTTGTATATGCATGTGTATAACTTTTTTAAGGAAGTTCCGTGGCAAAGATTATTAGTATTCAAAAATTTCAGTATAGAACAAAATTATTGGGTTGGCAACTAAGTGATTGCAGATGTTGTCGACAGATGGCTTAGCAGATTCTTTCGTTTTGTCAGCGTGTTCAAAGCACCTCACTTATGCTGTTTTTTGTTGTTGTTAGCACATCCACCTTTAATTAGTAAAAAAATTGTATCGATTAGTTATTTAGTATCGTTTTTGCATATATATCTCAATTTAAAAGTGAAAGAACAACACGCACAATTTAGACAAATTTTTTGTATCGTTTCCGAAAAGGCAGGAAGGCATCGGAAACATACAAGAAGTTATGTGTCGTATATGGAATGAAGCCTTGAAAGAAAGGCAGAATCAAAATTGGCTAGCCAAATTTCATACTGGTGGTTTTTCACTCAAAGAGGCGCTACGATCTGCCCGTCCAGTTAAAGTTTATGAAAGCCATATCAAGACCATTATCGATTCAGATCGGCAAAGCATAACACGCGAGATTTCAGAGAAACACAATGTATCGGATATTTGCATTAAAAAAATTAAAACGGCTTTGCTATTTTAAGAAACTCGATTTATGGGTCCCTCGCCAGTTTAAGGAAATTCATTTGACGCAATGCATTAGCACCTGCGATTCGCTTCTGAAACGCAACGTTATTGATCTATTTCTGAAATAACTGGCGACGAAAAGTGGATTGTTTATAACAATGTTAATCGAAAAAGAACGTGAGCGAAGAAGGATATACCAGCCCAGACAACATCAAACGCAGAGAATCATTGAGAATCATCAAAAAGATTATGCTGTCAGTTTGATGAGATTATAAAGGAATTCTGCACTTCATACTAAAACCAAGGAACCAAACAGTTAATTCAAACGTCTACGTTCGATAACTCACCAGAGCCCACGGACTCGCGGCCGGCGGTTTTCGTCGAGTCGGGGATTCGAGCCCTGATGTCACTAAAGACCCGTTATGAAGCCAGGAATGATGGACGTTAAATCTGTACGGGATCAATGCCCTCACGTTGGCGTGGTGTGGAAGTTAGGAGAGGGAGGTGTGAGCTCAGGTTTTGTCATCGTCATTTGATCATTGTTCAAAATTACGAGATCCATCGCCATAAGCCCTCGTGTTGCTTCTATTGCGACTTAAATAAAACCAATCAGCAACTCATCAAACTGAGCGATGTTGTTCAAGAAAAGAGGCCAGAATTGTCAAATTGTGAGGGTGTTGTTTTTCCACATGAGCCCCACACATCTTGGGTTCACTCGCTAAAAATTATTGGAGTTAGGTTGTGATGTATTGTCTCATCCATCAAATAGCCCTGACCTTGCCTCTTCAGATATTAATTTATTTCGTTCCATGCAGAACTCCTTAAATGGTAAAATGTTTAATAACGTTGATGCTTCAAAATCTCATTTAATTCAGTTTTTTGCAGAAAAAAACCCAAAAGGGGAATTTTTCGACACTTCCTGAAAGATGGCAAAGCCATCGATAAAAACGGACAGTACCTAATCAAATAAAGTTATATTTTCAAGTATATATTTTGAAGTTATCTTATTTAAAATACGAAATCAATTAGTTGCCAACCCCAAATCTCTTCCATGGAAATTTTTTTCCGATGACGAGATTCTCCCTTTCTTTACTCTATGCACTCTTATTTTATAAATACATAATCATAATACAAAAATTAATCGTTTGTCCTTCATCTACAGTAATTTTGTTCTTGCAATAAAACCAGAATGCATAACGTGAAAAGAAATTAAGGTATTGATTTATGATGAAACGTGTTTCTTCATCTGGTATTTATATATTATAAAAAAGCAACTTTAAAACACAATAATATAAATAAATATGTGTTCAAGATTAATCGTTTTTCAAGGCTAAATTCTCTAAAATCGTGACTTAAAACACCCGTTTAATAGTTTACAATCTGTTTTTATCTTAATTAATCGGATTTCAGCTTTTCACAGGACTTTAACTTCAACATCCTTTCTGAATTTTATTTATTTAAAAATATAAATCTTTAGAAAAAAAATAAAGAGAATTAAGTAATTTTTGAGCACCAAAAACGCTATCACAGGGAAGAAATATAAATTAAATTTTTTTTCCCTTGACATTTTTTTCTGCATTGCGAAACATAATGTTATCTTAGTTAATACCACATTAATTTAAAGAGATTGTTATTCCTTTACTGATTGCAAAATAGTGGTAAAATCTTAAGAATTTCAAAAGTCTATCCATATTCAAGAAGGGGAACAAAATAAACAGAACAATTTATCTCAGAAACAAGTTGCTCATTGTCTAAACTTGTTTAAAAATGAAACCTTTGTTAATTTTGAAACTGTTTAAATGGCTACATAATTCATCATACTATCATATAAAAGTGAAACATTAATTTTCCGATGTATTTTTATTGTAAATTCCATTTCTATAAAAATATATGATTCATTATATTTTTCAATGGACATACGAATGTTTTATGTTTTTCTCATGGTGTACGTGATCAGTTTTCGTAGAAAATATCGTGAACAAGTGAGATTGTAGAGATTGTAAAGCCATTACTCAAACACAGGTTTAAGAAAATAATAAGAAAGAAAGAAAATTTGAAAATTTAGACTTAATTATTATTAAAAATTCAGAAAATTAGATATCAAGAAAATTGATACTTCAACTATTATGAATCGAAACGCATACATTGTATTCTATTCTATAAAACTCTCACTCGCTTAACCAGCTCCTTAATATCTTATGAGAAATTAATATTTAACAAAATATTTAGTTCTTAAAAGTTTTTCTTATTCTTAAAAATGGTGTATATTACAGATATGTCAAATGGACATCAAAAAAGTTTTTTTTTTTTTAAAAAAAAAGAATGCGTTACAGATATAGTTCTCTTACCAAATTGAATCGTTGCTCACGCCTTCTATTTTCTCTCCTTTTTCATCGAAATATTTATCTACTGTCAAGCTGCGATCCGTGTCGTGAGCTGACACGAAGTTTGTCACTGTCCGGCAAGGAATACCAAGCGTCCGGCAGACTGGAATGGAATAGGTTATTCTTTATTCGTGTTTGCTCTTAAGGGCACAAAAGTTTTTAGATATAGAATTTCTTTAAAAAAAAAAATGGTGAAAAATTAAGTAATTTTTTTTTTTTTAAAATTCCTTAGGGGCCATCCCCGAAATGGTTTTGAAAAAAGCAACGGCACAAGGTCTTTCCTCTCAGTGACTGATTTTACAAACTCATAATGTTTTTTTTTTAAATCCGAACACACATGCATTTAACTTTTATCACACAATTATCGCATGTGTTACGTCAACTAATACAAGGCAAGTTTCGGTACTTCTAGTTGTGGCGGCCTTCCTTACACCGCTTGCCACCTTCTCACTATGTCATGAGGCGGCATGAGCCACTTGCATCTTCTCGCCTTGCTTTGAGGCAGCACATACGAGTAGAACAACTATATTCTACCTGTGCGTATTTGTGTATTGCAAGTTTTTTGCGTGCGCTCCTTTGGTGTTGTATTTATACTCGTACTGCCATCAGAAGTACAAAGTAATGAGCATTCTTGCCGTCCGAATGCTGTCCTACAAATATCAAACATGAATTTCTTCCTTTACCTGTCCGGATTCCCTTCCCTTTTCTTCATCAACACCCCGGACCTGTTGAGTTCATCCCTGACCAGTAGAAGACACCTCGCATCAAGAATTTCAAAGCTCTCGCTGCTCAACTAACTAGAGTTCTTTATGGCAGTCTTTCGGATACTCGAATCTTGCTTGCGTTCATGTCTTGGAGACAGTTGTTCTTATATTCCATACTGGCTAGATAACTTAATGATACGAGCTGTACCATTTCATTTATCCATTAGCCATTCGTTTTTGTAAATATTTGAACTGACATCATTTTTAATAGCTGATCTATTTGGACGAGTGATTTATACACAATACTAAATTGAATGACAAATAAATATTGATATTTCAAAATATGAAACTGTCCTGTATTTACATCTACTGATATGAATCAGTTGAAGAATGGTATATGTTTGTCCATCTAATTACTCTTCAGAGTCAATGACTCAAATAGCCAGTGAGAAAAGTAACTACCATGTACATTTCGTTATGCTTGCTTTATGACGGCCACCCGTACGTTTTTATAGCGAGGAGGTAAAATAAATTAAATATTTAAATTTTAATGGAAGATCACACACAGGGCTTAATTTTGCGTACAACTATACTTAACCAGATAATATAGCTAGATATGTACTTAACCCGAGCCAAATGGAAACATGACCCCTATAATATTTTGATTTCAGATATTTTGTGAAAATTGTCTGTTTTTCGAAAATATAATTGAGCTGCTTATTTATATATATATATATATATATATATATATAATTTAAAAATAAATAAAAATGCAAATTCAAAATTAATTGTTGTTTTTTCAATTTAGCTGATAGAGAGGCAACACAGAATTATCCATAAGGCTGGAGACGCAGCTCCGTGGTTCAATTACATCTAAAGAGTACATGAGCATGAATTTTACCTTCCATTTCATTTATTTGCTAAAAATACCTAGAGATTTCTCCATTCACGTGGTACAAGATGAAGGGATAATGAGGGATATTCATGACGTCTATCAGTCTAGTAAGGATTATTTCTGACAGATTTATGACTACATGAAAGTCGATTCAACAGATTTTATGAACGCGTGGTCTAATAAATAAAAGTATAATTTGGAATTGGATTAGGAAATGGAAAAATTAGGAAATTAAATTAGTTTTATGTGCGAGATCATTAAACACACACACACACGTGTGTGTGTGTGTTTAATGGTCTCGTACACACGAGACGAGATAATTTAATTGTATACATGATTATTTGTTATAATATTATTATTTCTTGAACTCCTAAAGCAATATCAATTTGTACAACACAATAAATGGTTAAATAATATAAATTATTATTTACTGTACAAAAGTTGTTTGAAGGCCGTGTAAGTTACCATTGCTCTGGGCTCCATAATTCCTTCTTAAGAAAATAATAAAATTCAGAAATTTTTAAGCAAACAGAAACATTACCCAACTAAGTAAAATCTGTTTCTAATTTAAGAATTAGAAGAATGTAAATTATTTTAATAGATAAACTCAGACTAATTAATAGATAAACTTAAACTAATTTAATTCTCAGTGATTTTAGAATCGATCCTGAGATTTGATAAGTACTTTAAAACGAAAGTAAAAGATAGCACTGAGACAAACATTTTCTCGACAAAGCTTAATTAAAGGGCGATATTAGATTAAGGTCACCAGACATCCCGATTTCTAACAATTTATCACGCATCCCGCGGGGTTTTAAGAAAGTCCCGATTTTTAGACAGAATGCGAATGCACGACAAGCTAGGGAACGAAGGAAGAACGGGAAAGGAAAATACGGTTTTCGGCTTCCATGTAGCTATTTCACCAGGATATGAGCTTTACATTATTTTTGTTAATTTTATTATGTTAAACTTTAGTAATAAAAGTAATTGTTGAGAACTGATTACCAGGAACTGCTTATCAAAGTTCGCCTTGATCAGTTGCTAGAATACAAACACCATTGTTTGGACTTTATGAACAGTGGCATTTTTCAGCACTGGCAGTGATGGAAACATTTTGTAGCTGTAAAATGAAGAGAGAACACTTTCACAGATTTTATTCTTATGGCGACATGTTCCGCTAGCGATCTAGCATCATTTGGAGCATTGTTGCAAAGGAATTACATCTTATACAAAAATTGTTTTTGTATAAGATGTTTTTTAATTGTTGGTCGTTCACGAAGTAACGCCTTCGCTTATTGAGTTTAGTAACTGTCTCACATACGATACACATCATACTGCGTGCTAGTGCTAGTTAAGCAAGTGATGTCAACAAATAAGCTATTCAGATGATTTATATTTGTAATTAATTTAGGTACCAAAATAAATAAAATGCTGTGATGACCAAATTTTTAATCAAGACCCCCACCCCCCTCGTTAATGGTGTCCCGCTTTTCGAATGTTAAAATCTGGTCACCTTATATTAGATGCAACACCAATGTGAGGAAAACTAGGAGAAAGAGGTGGAGGGGGCGGATGGCGCACACATAACTGTGCAATTGATCCGACATTTTCTTTTCCTTCTAATTTTTTGAACTGTAAATTAGAATTCACTTTCGAAAGCAAAAACATGGTTCAAGGAAAACTATAAATAACAAACCCTTTTAATTTGCTTAGTGAAACGTGAAAGAAAAAAAAAATACCTGTAGTGGCCACCCCAGCGAATACCCAGCACTGTCCATATTTAACGGACTGCTCCCCTCCGTTTTTGAAATATTCATCCATAATGGCAGCACTACCCGTCCACATCCACGGAGCCATGCCGTCATCGTACATCCCTGACCAGTTGCCCACCACGATACCTTTGTCATCGTTTTCGCTGTTCACCTGAAGAAAAATAAGTGTATAAAGACACACACAAGTCCAAGCAAATTTTAAAATACAGGGATATTCAAAATGAATTAGTCGATTTCAAAATTCCATATTTTCAAAAATAAACGGCATAGAATGATGAGAATTACACGAATACGAAGGGAAATTGTCGTAGTCTTATGTTGTTAACAACAGATTCTCCTTTTGTGTTCTTTGTAAAGCTATTTTAGAACCTTTTACGAAGCTACCTTGCAGTTGGATCGGTCTCAGTGAACTGGATGACTTTTGACGTTACACAGATGACCTCCTAAGTCACCTGTTATGACCCCATGCGATTTCTTCATTTGGAGATGTGTAAAAGATTAAGTGAATGAGCTACTATTACCCGCATATTTACGTGAACTAAAATAACTGATTTCTGCTGTTGTATAGTCAATTACTATTAATACTTTACAACGTGTATGGCAAGAATTTACAGATCGAATTGACATAATACGCGTAACTTAAGTACGTTATATCGAACACTAGTAAAAAATAAATCAACTACATATTCCCTTTACATTCATGTATTATTTATCACTTCGAGTCATTTATTTATGAAAATATTGCATCTTGAAGTCGGCTGATTCGTTTTGAATAACTTTGTGGAATAAGTTGTCTCTAAATCTACCACGTAGAAAGAGCACGTCTAAGTCGCGGGCCGCATGTGACCCACGTCGAAGGCGTTTGCAGCCCAGTCAAAATAAAAGAGTGCATAATTTTTTTTTTACTAAACATATCGTAAAGTAATTTTTAATGTTTCTAACTATGCATAATAATTGATAATGAAACACAATTCACCAATGAACTGTAACTAGTGTGGAATCGGTTAATTATTTCTTCCACCAATAGTTGCTAATATTTTAGAGAATATAATAAATTTTTTTTCTACGCATATATTTTTTATGCTGCCCTGTTTAGTGTACTTGAAATTAAATATTTCGCTATCAGAAAATAAGAAAAATCAGTTTGAATTATGCACAGTTTTTCAGAGTCGAATAAGTTCTGAATATTCTACGTCTGGTGTTCGTGGAAGGAAAATGTTGATTTTTATTAAATATATTTTTGATATCTTATGTTAACGATTACTTATAAAATAAAGATGAAAAAATTATAATTAAAAAAAACAACGGTATTCCTCGAAAAGGGTGTAATTCGATGTCTTTGCTGTTACATTAAAAGTAAAATAGTATGCTTGATATGTAGAATTTTTATTTGCGTACCAAAGCTGTACCAAATGAAACGTCCCTGTGAATAACTTAAGCATACAGTACAATTACCAAGAAAAAAAAATTTCCGGCTACTTTCGCCCCTCCCCCTCCAAAGTCAAGTTATTAAAAAAAAAAAAAAAACGAGATTCCTCCATAACTACGAAGTGTGGTTATTAAGTAACGATATTGTAAAATATTTTATTTTGATATCATACATATTTACTTATTGTCACCTTCTACACCCTTGCCCTATTCCTACAACGCTCCATGCGAATCTTCCATTGCTCGAAACTGTGCTGTAAGTCTTCCGTCAGTTCCTTTAGGACGCGTGCTGCTTTCTCTTTCACAGCTTCAACGCAATCGAATCTAGTTTTTTTTTAAAAATAGATTTCACCTTTAGGAAATAGAATACATGGTTCAAGATTCGGAGAATAAGGGGACGATCAAACACTGGGATGCAGTACTTGGCTAGAAACATCTTGACAGACAATGCGGAATGAGCCGGCGCATTGTGTTGGTAGAAATATTTGTCGTACAGATTCTTTGTCGATTCCTATATTCTCAGTAATCGCACGAATACTTAACCGACGATTAGATCGAACCAGATTACCGATTTTTTGGGTATTTTCATCCGTTTTCGACTTGGAAGGGCGACCCGGGCTTGAATAATCTTCAACGTCTTCTCGACCATCTTGAAAACACTTAAATCACTCAAAAACACGTGCACGTGATAAACATTCATTGCCATGCACTTCTTTTAATAAATTATAAGTATGAGTAGCGTTTTTTTTTTTTTTTTCGAATTTCACGTGAAATTTCATAATTCATTACTCACTTATCATTTATCCAGCGAAACAACAACAAAATAACTCCAATGAGAAAGGGTTCGCGGATGTGTTTACAAAAAACAAGAGGAAGAGAAGGCTTCATGATAAATAGTTGTCGATTGCTGGCGTTTGGGTCAAGTGTACTTCTTCTGCAGCAATACAAGTCTCGTTATTCAACAGCCACACCTCGTACAAATAGTGTAACTAACGTGACTTTTAATTGTTAAAAACTGACCTGCATTTGGACACGAGTTTGATACCCTTGACCTAGTTGCTGGAACAAGAGTCAGTGGAAAGATTATAATGGATCTTTAAGCAGCAAAATAACCAGATGCTTATCTTCATATTCATTTCAATAACATGCAGGATTTATAAGAAAACCTATTTTTCAGTCAAATACTCTACATATAAGGATTACATTGCGTTCAAACAACTTCGAAAAATAAGTTTGTTGGAAAGAGATTAAAGAAGAACTTTAGAACATGCATTTAGACATATATCTTCTTAATATTTAGTTTTTTTACCTACCAGTTTAGAAATAGCTCTGGAGACCAATATAGGACTTGCCCTTCCAGTATAGTCCAGTTTGGAATGATTAAGCATAAGCATAGCTGCCGGCAGCACAGAATCCGCAAACTAAAAAATAAATAAATTTAAAAAACACATTTCTGTATAACAAAAGCAACATAAAAGAGTTTTGCTGATATTTATCAAATGAAATTTTTACATGCATTCACATTGGGTAAAATTGTTATCTAATGATACATTGGGAATAAATAATTTTAACTTTAAGCGGAGATTTAATTTAGTAACTATTTACTCTTCAGAATGCATGATTAAAATAATTGTATTTAATTATTCAAAATTGGTTGGTAACAATGAAAAATATTGATACACATACATACATATAACTGTTAAATTCCATATTCTCTGAAACATAACCTACAATTCATTGAAAGTTATATACCTTGTTTAGAATCTTTTCCACATTAAAATCAACTATGAACAATCCTTACAAAATTATTTTACGTTAAAATTTTCTGCTTTTCCAAGTCTAAAATTTTTGTAACATAATCATTTAATAGTATAGAATAATAGACAATAGTGATTTTAATAAAAAAGGAAATAAAAAAATGGGATGGAATTGAGCCTGTTGAAATTACAAATTCTGTAATATTATTTTCATAACAATTAATATTTAGATGGCGAATATGCAGAAATTTGGAATTAAATTTAACTAACTTCTACAAATAGTTAATAACGCATTCGTAAATATCAAACAATTTATTTTATTTATTGATTATTAAAATGGCATACCTGACCATAAATCCACCTTCTACCTCTAGGTTCCTTTTGCGTTCCTACAAATATTTTTCCTACATCATTCAGCACGTATTCCCTTCTGGCATCTTCTTTATCCAAAAATACAGTATCCTCTGTAGGAAAAAAAGAATTAACTATCTGAAATTTCAGCTATATAAAGAAAAGAATGAAATCAAGTGAAGAGAATATATATGTATGTGTAATTTGTGTGATTGTATCATCTTTGGTTAAAATGAATTTTAAAATTCACTAGCGTAGTGAGATCTGTTTTTTGAAATTAAATATCCTATTAAAGTGCTCATTTATCCTATTAAGTATGCTTTATTTACTTAATAGGATAAATAAGCACTTAAAGCATTTAAAGCATACTTAATATTCTATTAAGTATGCTTTACTTTATATATTACTAATTAAATGAACTCTCTCTTAAAAAGACCTTCAACTGAATTCTTAAGTCACTGTATTCAGAAATATAAAATTCATGTGTTACAATTGGTTAAAATATTATATTTTGACCCTTCGGAAAAAGTTTAATTTAATAAAAACAATTATTTTAAGTATCTTTTTTCTTTTCTCTCAAAAGTTTGTTGTTTGTTCAGCCTTGATTAGATGCATATACGGAAACTTTCAGAACCTTATGTATTTGGAAAACTTTTTTAAACTAACACTACAATTGCTTGTTGTATTTTAGTACGCTAAGGGATTTTCAAAACAATGTTTTATTTTTCACACAAAAATCGTGAAAAGAATAAGGAAACCTACTTATTCAAAACTACATTAGTTTTCCTTTGAAAAGAACTCCTTTTTTAGACCGTTCAAATTTCATCGTTTTAGAAGCTATTCATATTTTATTACCATACATTTAATTTTGGTCTAAAACTCACGTATACGTATCTGGTATTTCGTGCTCTTTAACTTGATTATTTCTAGCTAAATTTGTATAACTTGTAGTATGCATAGACTTTTGTTATAAAGTAATACATTGGCTTCTAACCAAAAGGCCACACCTGGTATTCATGGTCATTTCAGAAGAACTTTTGAATAAATACAAAATTATACAGAAAAAAAATTCCATTTTTATTTATTAATTTTGTTTATTTTCGACTTAGAAGAGCATTTCGTCATTATCTATCGCATTTGACAAATTTTAAAAAAATGATGTCCTGTTTTAATGTCAACTATTATTAAAACCAATATTGATTTATTTGGTGTATTAACCGTTATATGTTAATGAAGCGTTAAAAGTAATCTTCTTGAATAGCACCTTAGTCGTTTAAAGATGATGAAGTAGTAAAAGGAATTGGAGTGTTTCTTTTTTTTTTTTTTTTTGATATTACGTCGCAATAATTAGATTCTCATAAAATAATATACATTTTGAAGTTGTTTTTTAAATCAATATCTTAACTTTTCAACAAACGATTCGTAACATCTTATTGTTTTACATATAACTTAAAGCGGAATTCTTAGTATTGGAATATAATAATATATATAAGCAGAATTCTTAGTATTCTTATATATTCTTCTTAGTACTTCACTTCCTTGGTTTATATTATTAACTGCCATATTTGACATTAGAGGACGAATACTCAATTCATCAATAAAAGAAAATTTTGTCATCTGTCTCCGAAGCATTTTAATTACTAACTATGAACTCTAATGTTTTATACCAAATTTGAATAATAATTACAATTTCTGTGGCATACCACTACTTCTATTCGACTCTTGTGCCCTAATATAATCAAATATAACTCATTTTAAAAGTCAATAGTCTATATAAAGGCACACCAGTCAGCTCTAACTCAACTATTTATTTATCAATACTGTAATAACACATCGATCAATAACTCCCGAGTCTAAAATTGAAAACAACATTTTTTTTTTGCAAATTTTTTTTTATTCATCAACATAACACCTTTTGTTAATCACCTTTTAGGGTGATACAATCGTTCCAACGCTTTTCCAAATCTTTTTTTTTTTTTTTCGCAAGAAATCTTTTTTGTTGCGAGTAAATAGCGATAAACAGCTTTCTGAATCGACTCATTGCTGTTTTTGTTCCATCGAAAGCAATCGCGGCACCCACTTGGAAAAAACCTTTTTCACTTCACTTCAAAAAACCTTTTTCAGTAAATACACTTCCATATGATATCTGTGTCATCTCAGCAATCTCACGGAGCTTCACTTTACGATCTTTCATTATAATTTTTGTCACTTCACTCACATTTTCCGGTGTAACGGCTTCCACAGGTCTACCCGAGCGTTCCGCGTCATTTGTGTCGGTACGACCACGTTTAAACTCGGCAAACCACCGACAAATCGTTGCTTTTGATGGACAAGAGTCCGGGTAACATTTTTCAATCCATTGTTTCGCTTGCACGGTGTTTTTACCCATTAAAAAACAATGTTTTATCAGAACACGAAACTCGGTTTTTTCCATTTTTTAAACAAACTACAAAACGACTTTACTCCAACCTCGATAACTCAGCTGTTTCTGGTCCGATCGACTTAAAATTTTGACACGTTTCAAGCAAAGGTTCGTACTCTAGAAAGACCTGGTTACTGGTTTACTACGAGCGCCATCTCTGGGTTAGTCTTTGGAGTTATTGATCGATGTGTTATAATATCTAAGGAGTTTTCGCTCTCTCTGGGGGCCTTTGGATTATTCCACCTATTCCAATATGCTCTTACCAAAACCTTTCTAGTTGAGGTTACTTTGATTTACCAAATCCTCTGCGACAGTTACCGCCAGTAACACAACTCTTGATATTATCGATCTTTTGCTAGGAATACACTTAGAGTTAACCACACTTGTCCTCTATCCCCTAAAATTCCCTTTACTTATATACCGTCATATCTAAATCATTTCACTTTATTTCCACCTGCATCTAATTAACATAATTACGTTTCATTTTGGTTGGGAAGGAATTGCTATTTCATGCAATCCATCTCAATTAAAGTACCCAAGGTTAGTGAAGAGAAAATCGCGAATAACCCAAAGTCACATTTCTAACTGATTTCATTTGAAGCAACTTGAATAATTGAACAAATGTCGCTTAGTTTCGTAAAGACATACGAAACACTTTCCCTTTCAATAATTTTGTAAGCTACTATGCTTAATCTCTTCTCCTTGACTTATAATAACAAGCACATAAATCTGCCCCGAACAGATGTGATAATCATCAGTGAATATTTAGACTAGGAATAAGAAATTTGCCTTCTCTTGAATGTTGATTGATTGTTTATTAACCTCGTACTTAAAAGTAATAGGAGCGACTGCGGTAGCCTTGTGGTCCTAGTCGTGGACTTGCGGTCGGCATTGTTTTCCCTGAGTCGTGGGTTCGAGCCCGGATGCCAGAAAAGTACCGACATGAAGCGAGTCTGATGCACGTTTCATCTTTTCGAGTTCTTTCCATTCGCGTGATGTAGAATTTTGGAGAGGGAGGTGCCATGTATTGTACCCGTTACTTGATAGAGATTCAAAACTATGGGGTCCGTCGACAATAGCCTTCGTGTTGATTCTCAGAGCGACATTAATAAAACAACAACAGAAGAAACACGAAGGATATTAGCAACTGGCCTCGCAATTTGATGCCAGTTCAGTGAAGTGAAGTGACTTCAGTAAATCACGCCAACGGGAGGACTTGGAACCTCGACAGCTTTAACTTGTATCATTCCTGTAGTCGGCGGATCTTTAGTGGTATCAGGACTCGAACCCACGATTCGACGAAAACAACGCCAATCGCGAGTGCACTATCATGACCACTAGGCTACCACCACCACCACCAATTTCTTAAGTAATCAAGTTAAACCTTCTATATAAGTTTAAATTATGGAAAGCAATTTCTTTTATTTTTGTCAATTTTTATTCCATTTAACTTTTTCCGAAAAATTATGCTACCGTTAATTAAACGGCAGCAAAAATTTTAATATGCAAGGAATTATGTGAGTGTGTGGCGGTCGCAAAGCGGCAGCGTAGATTTGAACCCTGGTCCAAGGGATCCGAAGGCAACGGGCCTACCAATCAGGCCGAAAAGATATCTCTCCGGGCTGGTTGAGTAAGGCCTTTTAACCAGTGGCGCTGCTGTAGAAGGAAGTCGCTACACACTCCCCCTCCAGTATCATCGCAGCGTGATGATACGGAATGGAGATAAACGCGCGCCAATTTTATTCAGAAGGCACCGAAACGTGCGCCAGAACTGGAATATCACTAGTGGTGAGTCGCACGCGCTTGTCTTAAGACACCAGAGACAAGCGTTTTTTGCATCGGAACATATGCAAACACCGTGCTGCCACCTAGTGCTCAAGCCCTGAGCCTGATCGCCAAGCCCCGGCGATCGTCGGGGCATATGCAATCAGTAGGTACAGGCAGTCGTGCTGCCATCTAGTGTTCTTGTCCGGGGTCACCACTTGTGGCGGTTGCGAAACGGCAGCGCAGATTCGAACCCTGGACCAAGGGATCCGAAGACGACGGGCCTACCAATCAGGCCGAAGAGATATCCCTCCGGGCTGGTTGAGTAAGGCCTTTTAACCAGTGGCGCTGCTGTAGAAGGAAGTCGCTACAAGTGTAACAATTGGAAGGGGAGGTGTCTACATTTTTAATCGCATTCAGTGTTTCTTATATATGTCTAATATGATTTGAACGTACGCCCATACAAATTTATTTTCCATTGACATCAATTGCAAAATATCCATTACAAGTTCAATGCATTTTTACGAGGATAATCACGGAAAAAATACGATCACGCGAACGTTAACCTCCTCGTATGGTAGATGGTATAGCTAGTTAAAGTTGTTTAAAACTGATAAATTTTTAAAGTAGTAGCATACATAAAAATGTTTTACAAAGAAATTCACATTTTTAAAGTATGCCTGTTTAATGTGTCTTAAATGTGATTATGTTCAGTTATATATAGCTTAATACGGTTTTCCAGCATGAAACAGTTTTTATGTTATGATATAAGCCTTATCGAATCATTCGTGTGGGAGGATATACATGTTATTGTTTTGAAAATACCACATATTTTTGAACCCTCGTTCTCTCTGGGATTCATTACCTTTGCTCCAGGGATTGAAGAGTATGTAAACGTTCTGTGGTATTTCATACACAGAGGGTTCAGCGCTCAGATTCCCAGGTACGTAAGATAAAATCTTCATCTTCCACACTCCAACGGGAGCAGTTCCGGCCACTTGGACATCGATAGTGATAATAGCTCCTTCGTGCTGATGCGTTCGAACGTCCCACATGGACTTCTCTCTTGTGAAAGCGGACTGATTGGTAATGGGCAGACTGATCAGGTTACCCTTCTGCATGAGGTAAGGTGGAGGACCTAGACGGAAAATAATTGTTTTTAGTTTCATTCATTACAGGAGAGATTGACTAAGACGAAGATAGAAAGACGATCGAAACTGACTTGAAACATCAATGAATTATGTTTAGAAATTATATAAGCATAAGATTAATGTATCGAGCATGTTACATCAATTTTTAATGTTATCCATAATCACACCACAGACACATGTTTATTAAATAAGTTAAATGCCCGTGTCGAAACATTTGGCCACCCTTTATCTACTAGGGGTGTTCTGAAAAAAACGTTTCGTCATTTTTTTTTTCACAAGGAAAATTTATTGCCCCCCAACCCCAAACCCCATGTCATCGTGAACTACATACTTTGCACTATTTTTCGACATCGTCACAATTGACAATGAGACATTTGTCGTAGCGTGCAATCAGTTTGAGGAAACCACTCTGTTAAAACTCGTTGTCCTGCGTTGCAAGGAAATGTGACAAAGCTTGTTCTACCTCATTATTGTTTTGGATGGACCTGATCAAGACTAATACGCAGAGTGGATGTCACGTCTGACACCGTCATGCACCTATCCTCTAACACCATGTCCTGTACTCTAGTAGTGTTGATTTCAATCGTGGATGGGGAGGGACTTCCACTTCGATCTTCATCCTCCACACTCTGCTTTCCTTCTCTGAACATGCAACGCCAACGTCCAACCATTTGACGAGACATAACCTATTCACATTACACGGTCTATAAGCGTTCATGGATGACTAGTTCACCGTGTCCATTTATACCGGATAACAGCATGCACCGCCATTGCGAACACGTTGTCAGTCATGTCTCGGGCACGCTGCCCTGCTGCTACTCTCTTTCCTTCGTCGCTCTACGTACGCATCATTCCTTTTCCACTGACGTTACTTCCGTCGTAGAAACAGCAACGGGTGTGGATTCTAATGGTGATTGTTTATTTCATTTAGTGTATCATGTACTTTTTTCAAAAAAAAGGACAAAACTTTCTTTCGGAGCATCCTTCGTAGTAAGAAGTGACAGAAGAAGTGAACGGAGGTCAGTCGCTTAATAAAAACTTAAAATACATAGAAAATGAGAAAAAACAATATAATCAATACATATAGTACACATATCACTTCTACCCTTTAAGAGATCATTATTACAATTTGTCATTTTGCAGCTTTCTTTGTTATGTATTATTTTTTTCTTAGCTTTTTAATATATTTTATTTAATTGTATAGTTCACAAAAGAAAGGACTTAATATTTATGTATGTTTATGTAACAGTGATTTCTTCTTTTAAGACTTATCTCTATTTTACTGATACTATTTCAAACCTATATTGAATAAGAACTTTTCAAAGATTTCGATGAATCTTTACTCATAATAAGTTGTACGCTTGCGTATTAGCATTATAGTACGAAAATGTTTTATTTATCATGCTAAATTTACTACGTTTTAAAGGCTTAACATGTGTTGTACATTAGTTAACTCTTTAAATAGTACACTTTGACTAACACTGTTAAAATATTAATTTACCCACGAAATTTTTTCACGCCCTATTATTAACAGTTAGTTTATATTTATTGTGATTTAATATGTTCAAATAAATTAAATGAAACTGAGACATTTAAAACATTAAGTATTATTTTTAAATAATATATTTTACTAATTTTTAGCGTAAATTTAATCCTTTATTTTCTTGCATGTATTACTTTAATTTCGCATTTCCCATTATAGCTCATAATAAAATATGTTCTACTCTTATTTTATATGAATATTTGAAGATCATGGTTAAAATAAAAGATTAAGCTTACATTCTATTGCTCTAATCAATGTTTGAAAAGCACACACACAGCAGCATTAATACATAAAGTATTTTTAAAGTTTGTAAAGAGTTATCACGCTCATATTATTTAAATTAACCCATGGGGCTGCTTTTGTGCAATATTTTGAAATAAGAGCCTCAATTTTGCGTACAGCGCCCACAAGAGAGTCCCGAACACACAAACAGAGCGATGATCACACCAAAGTAGTAGCTGTGGATTTAGTAATGTATTGTATTTTTGTTATCTTTTTTTGATGTAATGTAAAGCTAGGAATAGCGATGAAGTTCCAAATGAATGCGGATGCCTTCGACAATGTCGCAAAAACGACAATGTAAAATAACTCAGTAAATTAGTGCCTCAATTTATTTTTTTACCAATTCGACAGAATTGTGCCACTATATTTTGAGTATTGTATAATTTTAACATCGAACTATAAAGCATTTCTGGCAGTGTTGCCCCTTTTAGTATATTATACAAAGTAAAATATTGAGACAAAGGATTAGAAGATGAACTCATCTTGTGAAAGAACCACAATATATGTAAGTTAACCTTACTGTATGAAAAGAAGGGAATGAATATGGAAGAAGAAATATATGAAGGTATTGAGGACATATAGAAGTCACGGGGAACGCTATAATGATTGAAGCAACTATCAAATAATAGCCAGCTCCCGATTTTAATCGAATCCCACGATTAGAAGTCACTTGAATAGGATCTTATTTGAGAAAAGTAAGATAACCTTCTATATATATTTAAGTTATTTTGCTAATAATTAGTCATAAGCTTTAATAAACTGATTAAATATTTTGGCTGTAGTTTTTTACAAAAAATTCCTAACGACGTTCTTTATTCAGATTCTTAAAAGTCAATATAAAATAAAGGTCGAGTTTTTTTGTAACCTAACTTTGGATGAGCTTCTACCTTACCTGAAATTTAATTAAGAAAAGGAAGTATGCATTGCTAATGAATCAAAGGTACGTTTTATAAATTCATACCGATAAATGAGAATGCAGCATTTGTTTTATATTAAAGCTATGCAATAAATAAACAACAACAGAATGAGACAGAAAAAAAATCCAATAATATTTTTTTACCGAATTCAAAATGCAGTCGAACTGAATCAAGAACCGGATTGAAGGTCTTCTTGAATCTTATGGCCATGTAGAATGTTTGACCTCTTCGTATAATGAGAGAGGAGTCTTTGCCGTCCAACAGCTCATACTGGTGAGTATTGTGAAGCTTTGCATTTTCTCGAGGATAAAGCTCCACACCTTGCACCAAAATGGGTTGTGGGCCCACTACAAAAAAAAGTACATGGATTATACGTTTTATTTCAATAATACATAGATTCACAATAGTGTATTACTTCTTGTGATATAATAGTTCATTATTAATTGTAATCGTATCTATTACAAGTGTAAGAAATCTAGCAACAACTTGATAGCTGTATTGGAACCTGCTGCACATGTTGTTATGCATTGTCTTTCCCGTACTTAATATACATATGATTGTTATGAACTCTATATCCCGTGAACTTATGTGTTAAACATAAACTTCACATAAAAATTATATATTTCTATTTGGATATAGTTATTTGGAGTAGTTAAGACTCTAGACTATTTGGGGATGACGTACGATTCAAAGCATTCTAGGTAGTTAGTTCTTTAATCATAATAATTAAAAACAAAAAAAGCTTTCAAAACCTTTATAACATCCATTGGGAGAAAGGGAAATAATGTTGTTTGATTGGAATAAGATTTTACATCGTGTCTAGTTAAACGTGTAAACGCTTATACAAAGATGCTAACATTAAGACGGTTTGTAATCAGTGATCAAATATTAAATTATTTAGAAATTTCAATATATAACAGCTCTTTAGATATCTGTAACATATTCTGTATTTCCTAACTCCGTTGAAGTATTATAAAATAAGTCCATTTTCTGAAATACTTTCTCAATTGCAATGCATCCAAAATTTAATTATAATCTGTGGTATTAATTTTTCTTGGCAGATTTTAATTGAAAATGAAAAAGAAATTTAAATGTTCTGCGACATCATACAAAACGAGACATTTTAATAATCATATACATTCACTAAAGATGTAAATTTACTCATCATTTTTCAATAATTATTGTGTCGGAATAGTGCATTATTTTTTAAAGTTAAAAAACCTAAGGATTTTCTGTTTTATGAGTGCTCGAAACTTGTTTCAAATTGTATGAACAGTGTGTAATAAGTACTTACAAAAGAACAATAAATAGTGAGTACTTTTAGAGCAGTGGAGGGAATTAGAACTGCGATATATGTTCTTGAAACGAAGCGAAATTGCTACAACTCCAAAACTAATGTGTATGATTATAACTAAGATACTTGAAATAATGACAATCGTGAGGAGAAAATGATAGTTATATACTAGCAGAGAAGAGTGATATAATCATAATAACTAGTGTAATTATAGTTCAAAGGAAAAAAATTATAGTCTCAAGAATTATTAAAAACCACAAAAATAATGTTACATAAAATGGTTTTTGCAAAAAGAGTAATTATGTGTAAAATAATATTCTTGATGATAATAGTAATGAGACTTTTGTTTGTTATAACCAGAAAAATATCTATTTTTAAATAAATGAATAGATCCACTACGAGAATCACACGAATCCTTTACTGCAGTGCTTTCCAACATTTTTCTCCATCCGAACCCCTTCTAAAATCCGAAAGAAATTGCAAAACCCCTTGTTTAGTTACAGTAACATGTTAAAAAACAATAAAACTCCGTAGAACACTTATTTTCCATGTTGCTTAATAGTTCATAACAAGAAACGAAAATCTATATAACGTTCATATAAGAAACGAGAATGTACGAAAACATCTGAATATAAACGTTTACAAAAACTGCAATGATTGCTACAAGAAAACGAATTTAAAATTAATGCAACAAATCGACGAATTCTTAGTTAAACATGTATTAACACTTTTATTTATTTCACCTTTTTTTATTCTATAATTTTTGAATTATTAACGGAGCATTAAATACATGTATGTAAATTTATTATTTCGTACTTTTTTTGCGTTAGATATTTAAAATTCCACCCAAGCAATATTAATATCGCGAGCCCTTTTTATACATCTCTCGAACTACCGGTTGGGAAACGCTGCTTTACTGGATCATTTCAAACTCAAACTATGTAAGAAAAAATTTAGAAAAAATAATCGATGAGAGAGTACTTCTAATCCCCATAGGCCGATAAACCTGCTGGATAATTTCCTTCTATAATCAGTAGAAAGAACGGCACATTGTGCTGCAACAGCTCCTTGACCTAGGATATTAAGTTAGGGGGAAAGACCTTCGAAAAAATTATATTTCATCGGATCGAAATAACTCCTGTGAGTTAATGTATTCAACGGCACCTCATGAAACCTTCAAGATTCTTTGAAGAAAGGATCTTTTAAGTAAATATTGCTGATGCAAAAGGTCTCATTAATCTTTACTTACCTCTCAAGTTTGGTTGAACACCGATTTGTCTCCGCTTTCGATCTATATCTTCTCGAAGTCTTGAATACTGATCCCTTCTAAATGCATCGTCGTTGGTTGTTTCGAGGGGAGTATATCTGCCAAAATTGTTAGGTCTGGCCATAGTTTGTTTGTGATTCGATTCTTTTTATTATTCGTTGGTTGGTTTTACTTGGTCTCTCCACAGTGCCTGTGAAAAAAAAAAATTCAATGGAAAAATGTTTGTAATATACAAAACTTTTTTTTTTTTAGAAAAGCACAAAAAAGAGTTTTAGTCAGACAGTTAGACTCACTTTTTTGCATGTAATACTTTAAGGTATTTTGATATAATATTCATTTTTTTTAATTGGATGATTTTTAACCAATTGAGTTGAATAACAAATAACAAATACTGATGGGAGTTACAAAAGTTCGTTTCTATGCCAGAAAATGAAATAAAAATAAAAATTTAATGAATAAATTCATAATTTTTTTCAAATTCAATATATTCAATGGTATTTTTCATATCAATCTCTCATTTATATATTTTCACTATGATATCCACTGATAATGTTTCAAATTTACAAACTACATATTATTCCTTTTACTTATGTTGAATTCACTCTGAGAGCATAGCCGGCTAAAAAGGGCCGCGGTAGCCTAGTGGCCAAGGTCGTGGACTAGCGGCTGGCGGTTTCGTTCAGTCGCGGTTTCGATCTTTGGACGCCAAAGACCCGCCGTGTAGCCGGGGATGATGCACGTTAAATCTGTTCGGGGCCCAAAGCCCTCCCGTTGGCGTGGTGAGGATGTTAGGAGAGGGGGGGTGCCAGCTCAGGTGTCGTCCTCGTCACTTGACCGTGGTTCTGAATTACGAAGTCCGTCGCCAATAGCCCTCGTGTTGCTTCTAGTGCGACTTAAATAAAAACTAATTAAACTAAGCAGGCTAAAAGAGTGAAATATTAATCAATCGAAATTCATTGTCTAGATAATTCGATAAAAGGGTTTCGACATATTAGCCATTCAAAGTTACTGAGCACTCTGTATGAATTATAATTTATTCCTCACATTTCTAGTAATAGATCTCAACGAAGATTTTTTTCTTGTTACCTGCAAGGAACAGTCGTATGCAGACAAGTCATCGACTCAAATATTACTGAAGTGTCCATATATATTTAACTTTTAACTAAATGTTTATTTATTTCTTATTAAACAGACTAATATGTTAGGCAAAATCTAGTGATAACTATTGTCAATTTTAAGATATGAAATATTGACTACAACAAATTTTTTTCCCATCAATTTAATTTGTTTAATTACATTATATGCATTTTGCATTGTGTTGAAGCAAGATGATTTTGATATTGCATAAAACATTTTCAATCCAAATCTAAATCAAAGCAAATTGTAAAATAATTAAATTTCTTTGCTTGAAATTTTTGGTGGTAATTGATTTTTTTTATGTTTAAAACTGTTGATTCAAACAAACGATAGAACTTTAAATTTTAAATTAAATATTTGTAATTACAGTATTCACATACTTTGCCATGATATTTGAATTAAGTGTCAACAAATTTAAAATTCTTATTTCATTCTTTGGCATAGTGATATTATTAAAAGTAATAATAAATACATTCTAATGTAGACATTTCATCATCAATTAAGGGCAAATATATATTACTATGTCACATAAGCAAAGAAGAGATTTAAATCAATTATACATTGCGGTTTTCATAAGAAAAGGTTCTCTTAAAACCTTTCTTATGCATAAGAAACGCGTTCTTATAAACACTATTTCAGTTTACTTTCAGAATTCGCTGCGTCTTATAATATCAGCTAATGAAAACAATCGTTTGCTCTCGTGATTCGAACACTACCACACTTACATTCTGTATACATTATTCATTATTCCAGATGACACCTGCAAGATGAATAGTGGTTTTCCCTTCATTGTGATTTATAAATTTTACGGAAGTTATTGTTAAAATTCCTAATTTCTTTAACAAAGTAACATAATGGAAATTTGTATACCTCTGAAAGAAATCTACATTCTATACAAGAAAAACAACTAATGAATTTATAAAAATTACATATGAATGCAATATAAGACTCAAAATAACTTGCAAAAATAATGCATCAAGTTGAAACCATCTGTGTTTTACACAAAGGGGAAAACAAGAGTTTCCTATAAGCATACAGAGAATAAGTTACAAGTATGATAAAACCAACTTAGTTAATAATTCAAAGAAGCAATATATGGTAAAGATTTGGTTGTAAATGAAAGAAAAGTTATTGGTGCCAAACAGTTAAAAATACATCGAAACTCGCACGACGAAATTGAAATTATTTGCTATGATTTTATGAATGCTTCAGAGAACTAGGTTAAAAAAAGTTTCAGGAAATATAATATTCTCTCTCGCTTAAGATTTTGAGCAAAGACTGTTACTTTTGTAAATACGGTTGCGGATAGCTTTTACAAAGAATGCTCCATATAGAAAAAAAATGTATGAATAATTTTTCAAGAGCGACTCATTAATTAAAAATTCAAATGCAGTGCTGTACACTAATTAATTAAGTGCGGTTGGAAGATGGAAGTTTTTCACTTAAAAGAGAAAATGCCTATGTTTCAATTAATTTCCATTTTACATTTATTAATTTTATATGAAAATAATAAATGTTGTCCTGTACTTCTAGTAATCTAGCCTAACTCGAAGTTGGAAGCTTTTGAGTTAAGCCTTTATGAGGATATTTCTTTCTAGACATAGTGCATTAAATAATTTAAAGTATTGAGAATGATCAAAGAAGAATAAATCATTTATCTTATTAGATAAAATTAATTCGATTTTTAAAACTTTTTGTTTCCAGGGAGGGGGGAGTAAAATTACCACCTTTCATTGGGTGCTTATCGACCATCCAATTGGTTCTTTTTATTTGTTTTTTATATTACACTACATGACATTCATAAAACATGTTTTATAAATATTATTATCAGTGAAGGGGAATGTTCATTGGATGTATTTATAGATGAGGATGAAATTAAGACTTTGATATATTACTTTTTATGGAATTTCAGAAAACAGAGATCATGCAGAGCAAACGTATCTTTCACTACTTCGAAAAATCCTTTGCTTATTTCTTTATCATAAAGTATATTGTTCTCGTATCTTAGTTGGTGGTAAGGATACATACCACGACCTTCAAAAGGGATATAAAAGAGCCTACGAATAAATTCCCATTTTATGTTAATTAATTTTATATAAATATTATTAATATTGTCCTGTGTTTCAAGCAATCAACTAACTTAAAACTGGAAGCTTTTGAGTTAAATGAATTTACTATTCAAATTCCCTTTGTTTTTTAATTAATTTTATACTATGTGCATAAAAATGAAATTGAACATTTTTGTTTTCTTTTAATTCTCATATTCTAGTTACTGTTTCGAGAAAATAAATGTTTACATTTTATTTGGAATATTTCTCTCTCACTCACAACTTTATTTTAATGTCTCATAACTTCCGTTACAAAATGCTCTTGAAATAGAAAACTTTTCCTACATTATAATGGTAAGTCATTTCGAGCTTATCAAAATAAAACGTGTTTCCATTTCATCTAAACATCAATTTAACCAACAACTAGGAAGTTTAATACATTTTCTCCCCTTTCTCAAGCAAATTGTAGTGAAAGAAATTCCATAAAATGAAAATTCTTGTTATTCTAAATATATATTCCTCATTTTCCCTCGAGCAACGTTACTGTAAAACATGGAATAAATACTCCTTAAGCTTTCGAACGGGAAGAGTGTGCAATTATACATGGTTCCTTGTTTAACCTTGGACTTAAGGTCCAGGCAACAAGTCCTCATGAACCTGTTGAAGGTTCAGGGATAGGTTAAATAAACAACAGGCGTTGGTATAACTTTCATTTGATGGGGAAATTACTTTTTTACTTTCTTTCACCACCCAGAGTAAAATTTCAAACACCTGCAGCAAATTTTAATGATAGTGGTTTTGTACTGTTATGATAATAGTGTTTTTTGTTGTATTATTATAAATTATAAATGCTGAATGCAAATAGGTTAAACTGCAGTTAATACTCCCAAGGATTGAAACAACAGAATCAAAATGAAAAACTCATTTTTATGTACCTTAAAATGTGATTAGATTTTGGTATTGTTTGATGTTGAATTAAAAATTGCAACTTGTATCACTTAGCAAATATGAAACTAGCATGGATTCATATACGCGTTTTGAAAGTGAATAAAAGGATTAGTTGTAATTTTTATAATCTGATAATTTAAAACATTAATTTTTACTTCTGTATAAATTGTAATTAAGTTCTGTTTTGTCAAAAGTAAGACATGTAAGAGAAACATTAAAATTATTTCAACCGTGTTTTTATACATATATGAAATATAAGCATGAATAGTAAATCAAATGTATATGTATGGTATAGTAATTGATCTATGATATTTTAATAAAACGAATTCTAGAATAATGGTGGTATTGATTCGAAAAATATTTAAAATATAAGAATGCACAGAAACTCATGACGTTCATTATCAGCCTTGTAACAATAATCTTTTTTAATGCAAACATTAGTGCAATAAGTCTTAATTGAAATTAAGCTTAATATAAACTATTTAAATAATAAATTTTTAAACAAATTTCTTACAAAGTAATGAAGTATCTTATTATTTGTAATTTGATAAATTTAGGTAAAATTTATGAATGAAAAAAAATTTGTAAAGAAACTAAAAATAGAACAGCGATTAAGGAATTAATATTAAAACAGAAATTATTTTAGCACAATGCAAACAAAGCGTTCTAGCACCATTTGAAAATAATATTTACTTTAAAGAACTTTAGTTAGAACAAGAAAAGAAAAGCGAAATTTAAAACTGAGTGTATCAGTGACTTAAAAAAAGCTCTCTTTTGCCGTAATATAATTTTTATTCTTTTTTTTTCTTCTGCTGTTGTAGGAATTGCAATACTGCTATACCAGTGAACCGATAAATTGCGAATTTCAGCTTAAAATTACTATCGATAATTCTACATCGGTTTTACCAGTAATTCGGTATATTAAATACACAATTAAAATATACTTTTTCTCCGACTTCTGCATTACAGTATCCGTGAAAAAGAAACATGGCTTTTTATTGACGAAAACGAAAACAGAAATATAATATGATAATCCTAATTTGGTGCTATTTTTTTTTAAAAAAAAGTATAATAAAATCATTAAAAATAATTGGGACATTTTCAATAGGAAATAATATGTGAAAATATTTTCAAATTGTGTATGCGATTCCTTAATAATCATTAAGCCAATTAGTGCAAAATCTGGAATTTTTTTTTCTGCAGCAAATGTATTTTGTGCATGTTTCTCACGCGTGCTTTTATTTATTATTATTATTCTAAAAAAAATTTCACGTAATTATTATATATTTTAATTTTTTTTTCAACATCGAAAAATTATTCATGCGTAAGAATTATTTATAATTTGTTGTGGAATTGTTGAATTTTATTTGTAGTATTCATATTCAGATTGCCAGATATTTTTATACACTTTAATCACAGCATACAAATATTAAATTAAATATCTTTTTGTTATGAATTTTTATTTTATATTCACAGATTAAAGAATTCCAGGTAATTTACAAAGAATTCTTTACCTGCTCTTCTTGAAAATTTCACTGAATTACAAATTATAGAAAAGTTGGTAAATTTACAATCGCTAGATCCGTGTGAACCTAATTATGCACTTGCATATTCTTGGGTTTTCCTTTCTCTCTCTCTCTCTCTCTTTAAAAACTCTCCGCGTATCTCCTCTCAAAAGAAAATATTTCTTATTTATACCAATATAGAGATAAACTGAAATTTTAAATGGAATTATAATTCCAAAAAACATATTTGTTTTATTTAATTCGATACATTTCATATTTATAACATTTTTGTATTTATGTGAAAACTTAAAGCACATAAAAATATTTCATTACAGTTATATTGCTACTTATAAGATAAACCCAACGAATCTCTAGATAATATTCTCGTCTGAGTATCTCGTATGACATAATATTCTGGTATCGATATAATATTCTCGTATGAACAAGATCTACTTACTTAGCTTCTATTTATTTTGTCTGATAGTTATCTTTACCAATGTCTTATCTTTTGTTATCCTGAACATTTGAAGCAATTTGAAATTTTCTCAAATTTTCAGTAATTTATGCTCAGGTTATCACATGTGATATTTTACCTGTTTTATCTCAATTACAGTTTACTGAGTCATAAATCCCAATGACAGCTATTAATTTCAAAAAATAGATATTGATGAAGTCCATTTTTTGCGACATTTTCTTCAATATATATGGGCATGTTTATCTATTTTTGGGCTATATTTTGAATATTCGGATCATTTTCGATAGTATTTAAAAATTTTAAGGGTAATTTGTTCTGTTAAATATTTTAGTTCGTTTAAAATGCATTAATCATTAAATGAGCATAAGTAATGACGAGTATTATAGGTAAGGATCTGCATTCCAAGTCTTTTAGAAAAAAGAATGATCTGTTTAATGCTATAGAGAATTTATAAATAATAGTAAAACTGTTTTTGATTTATAAATTCTAGCTACAGTTTTTTTCTCTTCAATTTTCTCAAGATTTTTTAAGTTAATTTTTAGAATTATTTCTAAGTACCCTCTGGTTATCATACATGACTACATTAAATGATTATCAGCTGTTTTACTTTTCTCTTCATTTTCTCCTCCGCATATCTTGCATTTTCATCGGATTTCATTTTCCCGGTTATTAAGATCGCGCGCTTTGTAATTGGCGATGTTCGAATTGGGTTTCAAGTTTCTCTGTTACCATTACAATGAATAACAATAATTTTTAAGTATTTATCATATTCGACATCAAAATTCTCATACGGTGAATGGCGCAAGTAGGAAAATGAGACAATAACACATATATATTTATAGTCCTAATTATCTGATAGTGATAGTTCAGTAATGGATCCAGAAAAAATTGACAGAAGTGGTGCACAAAGTCATGTTTCAAAAGATTTATTTATTTACGAATTGAAAGTAAGTGCAGGTACACGGGACATAGAAAAACTTCATTTAAAGGGTGATTTTTATTGTTTTCCTTTTAGTAAACTGTAATCTGTGTAATTTTTAAGCGTGCTTCTTTGAAAATATACCTAGAACCTCTTCAGAATCTACTTTTTTGTCTTTGTTTATATTTAGTATACTCAGACTATTCAGTCTGTCTTGGATCTTAAAAATACCATTTTCTTTTTAAAATGATAAAGTATATTTTATCAGTGGCGGTTGTAACTGATAAAACATAAAGAATTCCTAAAATAATCTGCATGTTAGGAAACATTGAAGAAAATTTGAAAGCTATTATTGGATTGCAAACTTTTTGTGGTTTGTTTATCCAAGGTTCTTTCCATAAAAGTAACTCTCTGAAAAGGGCGTGTATACTTGAGGTTAAGTCACATGCAAAATTTTTGAACGACATCAATACCATCACCAGAAAAAATGTATCCATTTTTTCGTTTATTATTCATGCTTACTTAGTCCTTAATCTAAAGAAATGAACTAAATATTGACTATGCAATTAAAAGCGAATTGAGAACTACCTCGGTCTTATATTTGGATGCAACGAACAACAAATTCGAAGAAAAACAACAAAACAAATACTTTACAATTTCTTTGGTGTTTTCTATTCTGGTATAATATTTTATCTGTACGTGAAATTGCAAAGGGTACCACGTGCTACTGTGAAAAGGGAAGGGTACCACGTGCTACTGTGCCCAGCCCCTGGATCCATCACTGACAATAATCGTTCGAAATTACGAATTCCGTTACCAATCGTTCCTTTGTATTCCTTTAACACAATACTTATGAAAAAATCAAGAAATGTAAAGAAGACTAATACTTGCTGACAAAGCAAAAAACATTACAAAAAACATGACAAAAATGTTACCATTTTTTTTCTTCTTCACACTTGCATTGAATAGCGATTTTTTAAAAATAATATTTCCTATAAAGCGAAAGACACCTCTTGCCAAAATATAGTGAACATATCATATCCTATAATTGGAATTTTTAGGGCATAAGCATTGTTCATTCTTATGGTAAATTTAGCTTTAGATATTCTTAGCAAGAAAGTAGTTTGATCAATAAGGCTGAAGTTCCATATACTTGTATTAGATTATCCCATTGACTCGTACCATTTACTTTTTGTCCGTTCCTTCATTTTTTTTCCGACTGATTTTCAGGTATTAGTATGTTTATTCAAGAAAACCTATAATTTTTATGGTTTTTATTTCTTGTTGAAAGAAGAGTGAGCCTCTGAATATAATTTATGTGATATGACGTTATATTTTTTCGAATGAACGATTTCTCTCATGTCTATTTGGTGTAGATTTCATCTAAGAAAGGAAATAGCGTGATTTTTAAAATTTTATTTTGGTAATTAACGTGGCTTTAAAAGCTGCGACTTACCTGTATGCTTTTTTGCTCGTCAATAATTTATTCACTAAAGAAAAGACCCTTTCTTCAAGCGCATTAGTGCTGGACAGGCATAAAATTTTGCTTCCAACTATTTCTTTTTGTTTATCTGAAAACCAATCTCAATCATTTAGGATTATCTTTTTTATGTTTATTTTTCTCTCGTGTACCTTATATTTTCACTTGCGTCTACACAACCACTTTTTCTTTATCTTAGCAAAAAAATAACTTTCACAAGTTTGCTGAGTAGATTGTATTTTCACTCTCCGTGAGGCCACAGACTTGCGGGAATTCCAGGTCTGCGGTCATTATTCGAGACGATGTGACGAAGGTCATTAAGAGGTCAACAAAACCCGAAGACGTGCATGTGTTACCGAAATGATCTAGTTTTTGTTGTTTCTTTTTATGCTTCTGGCTCTTTGAGGTTCGATTTTTTTTCATTATCTGAAGTTCAACTTTCCAAATGATGCCCAGTCTACGGCGATGTTGTCACTTTCATATGATAAGTCAATGACCCAGTTGCTTGAGTAACCTTTTCGTAACAGCGTGAAAGATTAATATGACTGTAATTTGGCGCCTAATCTTTCGAATCCTTAAGGAATTTCCTAATACCTCAAGAATATCTCTTTAGTATAAGGTGACCAGACGTCCCAATTTTTAACAATTTATCCCACGTCCCGCAGGGTTTTAAGAAAGTCCCGATTTTTTGAAAAAATACATGACAAGCTAGGAACGGCTGGAGAATGGGAAGAGAATACACGGTTTTCTGCTTCCATGTAGCTATTTCATCAGGATATGAGTTTTATATTATTTTTGTAAATTTTATATTACTACAGTTTAATAATAAAAATAATTGTGGAGAACTGATTATCAGGAACTGCTTATCAAAGTTCGCTTTGATCAGTTGCTAGAATACGATCACCATTGTTTGGATTTAATGAACAGTGGCATTTTTGGCATTGGCAGCGAAGAAAATATTTTGTAGCTGTAAAATGAAGAGAGAACACTTTGTACACTTCCACAGATTTTATTCTTATTGCGACATGTTCCGCTAGCGATCTAGCATCATTTGGAACATTGTTGCAAAGGAATTACATTTTATTAAATTCGAAACGGAGGAGAATTTTAGAGAGGAGAAGAGAGTCAGGGTGTAAAGGAGTTTGTTGTTTGTCCACGAAGTAACACCTTTGCATATTAAGTTTTGTTAATATCTCTGATGCGATACACAACGTACTGCGTGCTGGTGCTAGTTAAACAAGTGATGTCAACAAATAAGCTATTCAGATGATTTTGGTAAGTAATTTGTTTAGGTACTAAAGGTAGGTATTTTCGAGGTACCAAATTTTTAATCAAGAACCCCCCCCCTTGTGAATGGTGTCCCACTTTTCGAATGCTAAAATCTGGTCACCTTACTTAAGTACAAAATGGAATAATTTTATGGATGTCTTCGCGCCCAATGTCAAAGAACCCGATTGAATCTTGGAGCACATTTCCTGGCAAAAAAAAAAAAAAAAAAAATCTTCCGATTTTCAAATAAGTGTACAATATTGTAACACATTCATTCGATTCGGAAGCAATATTTTTGAAATTTAGAAACATTCTCTACTTCTCATGTGAATACGCAATGTTTAAAGGACATTTAGCATCACAGGATAGAAGATAAAACACGGAACCCCTTTTGCTCCAGAAAACTGACTGATTCTGATAGAAATGTGAATTAATAAAAAAAAATATGCTATTCTCTAAAGAATAACGGAGTCAATATATAAAATTAAAGTTCAAGCGCTTTTTTATTGGAAAAATAGTTTCAATTTCGGGTCGTGTAATTTAACATCACGCGAAGACAGCCATAAAGGTATGTTCGTTCAGTTCGATGTATTTTATTTATTGCGTTTAATAGATAAGTACTGTTACTTTGAATTTCAACTCCTGAAGAACTGAAGAAAAGATACTGGAATACCATAAAAGTTATATGTTTATTCGTGTTAGTCTTGGTTTTTTATTTTGCTTACTTATTTTACTGCGAAACTATTTATTAAATCTCTTCCAAAATAATTCATGGCAAATGTCATGTTTTTAACCAGTTGTATATGACGCAGATGATATTTGTTAAAAAATGAATAACATTACACGATTTTTTAATTTATTCTTTTGGAGAATGGCAACAGACAGATTAGGTTTTTTTTTTTTTTTTTTTTTTTTTTTGAAGTTGTATTTATTTTAATTAGTTGTTCGAAAAGTTGAGTAAAATGGAGCAGTATAAAAATGTGGGTTAGTTTAAATTTTTTTTTGTAATTGTAACTCTATTATTGCTACTTAGATTTGCTTTTCTACATTTTATGTTAGTAAATATGTTAAATGAATATAATTTTATTTTTAAAATTACATTTTTACTGGCTTATAATTATTTTTTATATAATATCCGACTATATTTGTTAAGACAAAATAGTATGAAGCACAGTGACATAGAAAGAGAGGGAAGAAATCAGATTGTAATTGATTTTTTACGAAATTAATGAGTATATTTTGCGTTCTGAAGCGATTTTTTAACCTTTAAATATCTAATCATATATAGATACTATTTCTTTTAAAAAAATTTAATAATTAATTTAATGGTTTAAAAGTGCTTGTAAAATATCGTAATGCAGTAAATGACAGTTCTACCTCTTTCATGTAGTAATAAATGTTCATATTTATTTCAAAAAATGGTAATTGATAAAGTAATTAATACTAATGTTGAGAAAAAGAATTTTCACAATCATTCAATTGATAAAACGAATATATTCCTAAATAAGGAGTCTTTATGTTATTGAGTTATGCATTACGTGAAAAATGCGTTGACAATTATACTTTCAACACAAAAATTAATGCGGCAAAACTAGGCAAACTGTTATTATGGCATTTTATTAGAATTAAAACTCAACTACAAAGCAGAAGAAATAACCAATAATTTGATAACTTAATAATGTAGGGGGGAGCACTTTTTTTCTGAAAAACATCATTTCATTTAAAGAATACGAAAAGGTCATGCTGGATTAGTTTTTCTTTAAACTTAATGCTGTCTAATGGGAGTCCATGCTTATTAAACCACCTGTAAGGCGGCCCACGAATTTTACACACACACACACACACACACACACACACACACACACATATATATATATATATATATTTGATATTAGTATTAATTGAGTGAATACAAGATGGTTGAACGTACAGCTAATCTCACTGACCGCGATAAATGGAAAATAGTATATCACAAATATAAAGTGAAAAAAGTATTAATATCTTCTCAAAAGAGTAAATGGTGACGTTATCCGAACAAAGGATTAATCTAAAGAAGAATTGTGCCTCTACAATGTTTAGAAATGCTATCACAAGCGATTGTTTATTGAGGGCACTTTAATAAAACTGTGTGTAAAGCAGATTTGTGCGTTGCTGAATCAACTGTACATTTTACGAATTAATTTTCAAAATAAAAAAAAATCGTCGCTGATTTAAAATCAATTTTTCCGAGTTAAATAATATATCGTGAAACGAAAATTTAAATACTTTTTAAGCACTTGTAGCTCACTCCCTTACATGTCTCGGTATTTTAATCACATTTTAACTACAAGCTATTTAGAAACCCGACCTTCAGAATTCGGAAAAGAGATAATCATCACCATTGGGCGTTCAAAAAACTTTTTTTTTTCCCTGAACAAGACCCTTGTTGACATCTTTTTTCTTTTTCTCCTGCCGCTTAGACTCCACGGCTATCATTATCAACAAGACAACTTGTTTTCTTCCAAAAATGTTTCACTTCCTGGTGCCAAGTCGTTGCATAATTTCGCTTTTTTTTCCCGCTTTAAATATTCTGCTGTTTAAGTCCTCAGTTGTCTCGATCAATGTCAAAGTCGAAGGTATATGAGTGAGATTTACGTCACAGCTACTTTACGATGCTTTCAATGCAAAAGATGTAATCATTCCAGTTCAGTTTAAATACATGTAGAATGAAATCAAAATGCAAAGGTATTTAAATGGGCTATAGAATGACTCTTTGTATTATAGATTTATAGTCGTTAATAATTTATCTGATGTTAGACTATTTTGATAATTACTTGGGATTGTAGTGGAAAGCTTCAGGATTATAAAATTCTAATGTTATTCGTTACATAAATATTTTGAAATAGCATCGAGTAGATGCCGAAGTATTTATAACGAAATAACTCCAATTTGAAAAATCGAAATAAGAATTTTTAAATATGATGTGAAATCGAAAATACCTCTTAGGATTTTGCCCTTTTCTTCAGTCAATTACCTTTTCAGGTATTTGAGCGTATTGACGTTAAAAGCAGTTCAAAATTATTATTATTATTTTTTATTGAAGGCAAATTAATCTTTGCGTTTTTATATTGTAAAAGGTAGAGAATATTATGTCTACTTTGGAAGTTGTAAAAGCTCAACACTGTGTATCCAGTTTGTTTCCGATTTGGAATTGCGAGAATTTAATGCACAAGGAACAATAATATCTACTCAAAATCTGAAAATCATGTAACATAATAAAAACGTATGATTACGAGATATTATTGCTCTCAATTTTCTTATATCTTTCTAAAAAATTTTTATTTTTATTTTTACTCAAAGGTGTTTCATAACGTGCACAATTCATTTGATAAATCTATATTCAAGTTTATATAGTATAAGTTTATAAACTTTAAAATCCCCCAGTAAATAATATCAGTGACCATTCTTCAAGTATCATTATTTTACGGGAATAAAAAGATTGACACGCACCTTGAAAAAATTTCATAACAGGGAAATATTAATCAGGCGTTAGACTACAGCAAGAAGTTAAGGAAAAGGGGGGAATATTAGTTAAGAATATTGTGAAGAAATCGTTACTGAAATATTTTGTTACAGGTAGCAAGTGGAAAACACAATACTTTCGATGCTGAAGTTATTTTGGAATCAAAGATATGAATTCTCTTTTATCTTGAAAAATAATTGCCTTATTTTTTTTATTTCTTAAGCGATTTATTATGTAATTATTTTAAGATGAAACATTTTTCTCTTTGCAATTATTTAAATTTTGAAACTACATAATATCTTACAATATTTCTTCAAAGTATTCTTATTTAAGTGACATTAATAAAAAAAACCTAATTAAAATGATGGAACCACGCATTTTACTTAATAAAATATGTTTTATTTTACTTAACATGTCAAAACATTTCCATTTTGAAAACAATCCTATTTTTACCGATAAATTAGTAATAATCATAAAACTATTATTATCAAAGAAATGCGCGTGTCACAAACATGCACTTCTCATAGAAATATATCAGATTAAAGCAAATCATTGGCATTACATCTAAATAAAAAAAAATGCATACTGATCTAAAAGTATTTAGAAGTTAGTTTAATATCAGATTTGTTTGATCGAAAAAAAAAAAAGAAAAAAAAATTAAATTAAACCTAACAGGTTTATTTTAATTTGTGATACATGTTCTAAAAGAATTTGAAGATAACAAGTTACAAAAATACCTTTTTTGAAATAATTAATCTCTGATAACATAATCTAATTCTGAAAATTTGTGAAATTATAATTACAAACGTTAAAAAAGATGTTAAAAACTTAGGAATTATCTTTTCAAAATTAAAAGAAAATGATGTTTCACTTTTGCAAAAAAATAACAAAGCAAATATTTACTAATTAATTAAAAATTACGAAAGTGATCGCACGACATCCTTGTACCTGACTCCACCTGAAAACCTATATTTTATTATGTTACTTTCAAAATTATTTCACGGGTAAAACCGCGAAGGTCGTTACATATATGTCTAAGAAAACTAAATCTTTCAAGTGAAAAGAATATCCCGTTCCTTTACACCTGCAGAGAAAAAAATAATAATAATAAAACCTTCTAACCACAAAACAAAACAAAAAAAAAAAAAAAAAAAAAAAAAAAAAAAAAAAAAAAAAAAAAAAAGAGGAAACAATAACAAGTGAGAATTTTGCAACAAACTGAAATCTGTATTTGAATAGTTAAAAAACCTCGTGAATTTGTGCGTCAAATTTTAAGAACACACCTGTTTCGTCAAATCAAAAAGAAATCAAATTTCATTAAATAATGTCAAGGAAATAGAGCATTGTTTATCCCTGGACAGTATTTGCACTTCAAGAAAATGGATATTGAAGAACTTCCATTTAATGCTACTAGCTAGTTTCTGGCTGCTTCTACACTATGTAAAGCGTAATTTTAAATTGATATAAATGGAGAACACATATAGCCAATTAAAAGTATGTATGTATAACGCACATATATTCGTACTTAAGTTGTAATTAAGTTCAAACAGCTTAATTAATACTCGATATTTCTGTTTCCTATGAAGTTTTATATCTTATAGCTAAATTATAAGAAATAGAGCTTAACTTAAAGTGAATAAAGTGGTAAGATAAGGAAAAGTGAGCACACACGCATTTTGATATCATTATAAAATAATCATTTGCTTGTTCCAAAATTATAAAATATTTTACGGTTGTTTTCCAAAAAAATCTTCATTTGAAATTAATTTACTGTTCTGAATAATTATAATGAATATTCTGTGATGTTTTTTGGAGCATTATGATTATTAGTTAACCCGCAAAATTTTCGTATTGAATTCCAGTTAAGCATGATAAAGTCAATGAAAAAGAGACGAAACATTTTTTTGAAAGTTGTGCATGCATTATTTTAATACATATACCATTTGCTGGAATAGTGGTTTTCAGTATTCAAATTACAGTCGGTTGGAGTAAAGGTCATTTTTAGCGAGAAATTGCTAATATTACAGTCACGGATTTGTTGCAATTTTTTTTTTTTTTGTTGTATTACAAAATATATGCAAAATTTTAATTCAAGCTTCAAAGTGTCTCTTGTATCGTTATATATAAATTTCAAACGCGATTTCTTTCTAGATTTGCAGGTATATATTTACCTCGACATTCTAGTCTAATAATTGATTTAAGATTTTTTTTTTTTTTTTTTTTGAATGTTGATAATGAAAGAATATTAGTTTTGCATCGACATAATATGTACTGCTATTTTTGAAATTTTTAAACATCTTAAGCCGTTTTCTCTCTCATGATATTGAGGGGAAATACTAGTCTTAATGCACCCCCCCCTATTTTGATTAAATTCCTGTTTTTGATTTTTTTTCTTTTGTGTATTTTAAGTATAATGATGAAATGCTGGAGTGTCATCAAAGTATATTTCATAACTTTTTATTAATGTGTTAATCGCTTTTTTATGAAAATTCTGGGCTTCCGTTACTCTTGGAGCTAGACAGCATCTTAATCTTGATCTAAGAATCTTAAGATTCTAAGAAAAATGTAAGTCTTTAAATAATATACTTATATTTTGATACAAAACGGTTAAACTTTTCAAAGGTTCTTGTGAATAATTTTGAGAAACTATGAATCATATGAAAAAAATACACATAAATCAAATTATGCTTTAAATTTGAAGTACGTCACAAAATATAATTGAATCCTTTTTTTTTTCATCTGGTGTTTACTAATACGTATATTCTTATTTCTACTATTTTTGAAAATCTGGGAATTCCTTTAAATTACCAATTTTACTTCAATGTCTTTGGAACTGTCAATTCTAGATATAATTCAATTAAAGCAGGGGGAAATTCTGTTCTCTCTTTTTAATGAAAACTTTTTTACTCAAGTTATAAATTCTACATAGTTATGAAATTCGTATTAACTACAATTATTTAATACAATTTTAATTTCAACTTAGTAAAGAAAACTCAGGAAATCGAAATATTAAAATAAATTCCAGATATATATATATATATATATATATATATACACGTAATAATTTTAATTTAATTACTTATCTCAATACTAATTTAATTTTCAATTCTATCATAACCCCCCTAATTCAAAAGCAAAGAGTTCATTCTTATTTCCTGATCCCATTTTAAATTATCCTTTTATTTTTAGATCACGTGCTCATAAAATTTGTTTAATCCCTTTTTCCCACGATCGTAAATCTGCTAAGATAATCCCTACTTGACTCCTTGTTTATTTTAACATTCCCTGGAATTCCTAATCCTGTATCACGTGTTCTATGACGTCTCTTATGGAAAATCCCTATTATATAATGGGATACTCGGCTAAATAGATCCTTTTTTTATCTGCTTGCCATTGCAGGAGGCACTGCGGTTAAACCTCTCAAATGTAAACTTCTTTTTTCTTCGACCGGCTGGCCGACCTTGCGCAGCGTTTATCTAAAATGAAAGGCCAATAAAGGACAGCTGAACTTGAATGTAACTCGCATTTTTCAATGATTAAATATTCTGAAGTCGAGTAAGATGAAATAACACTAAATATTTTCCCACAAAACCGTGCTGAATTATTATGGAATTACTACATGAAATTTTAATGCACTCTCTACGTCAGATTCACGAGTTAGAAAATATTGTCCGTACTTGTAGTAAATTTCAAACCCTAGGGATTTAAATCAGCTGTTAATAGCTGAATTTCATCCTCGACTTCACCATTATCTACTTCATTATCATAAACTGTCATAAATTCGATCAAATCATCTTCATCCAAAGGGCTTTCTAGCATCAATTCTTCGATGTCAGTGTTGGTTATAGTTATTCCTTTTTCTCAGTGTAATCCGAGTTTCTATGATAGAGGCTGAAGAATGAAATGCTGTATTCAAGTTGGAAGTAAAACGAAATAAAAAAAACAATTATTGTAAAATTCGGGTATTCCCCATAATTCGAGAACACAAAGTAAACAATTCATGAAGAAGACCAAGTCATACACATGTGTGAGCATAAGCCAACCATCTTCAGATTAAACTGTTAGAAAAATTAGAATAAGAAAATAAAATTTAGGGATTCGAGCATAAACAAAAAATTTGTGTAAAGAAATATATCGGTGAACCGTGTTATTTCAAAATCGTGTAAAAAAAAGAGTTGGATATATATATATATATATGACGACCGGTATATTTCTTTTCCTAATTTTAATTATTTTCTTTGAGTTTTTCCAGTATATTCAATGTTAACACGCAACTAGACTTACCAACCAGATCGAGCCCTTTTTAACTGTAACTTTCACCTTCGCTTTGCAACGTCAGGGGTATTACTGGATTTCTCATTTAAGGCATATTTAAGCTTGCTCCTACATCTGTTCTCTCTCTTTTTACTGCATTCTCACTAACCGATGATCGTCTCTGATTTCACTCTCGCTTCCTGATTCGCTAGTAGCTTCCAGATTTTCAAAACTTGAATAAGTCAAGTTAAAGTTACTATGAATTCATAACGCATTCTGAGACCTTCGATTCAATGCTATTTTTATTTCTGACTGTTTAAAATCCATTTTCGAATAAAAACTATTCATTGGGTTTTCCTCTGAATCTGTAAATTAAATACAGTATTCATTAAATTCGAAGGTTCTCAAAATAATTTGCATGAACGAATCTTTACAGAAAGAGTATACGTTCGGGATACGATTATTATAATTTTTTTTTTGTGACGAAAGGTTCAAAAATTCGTCATATCCTTGTAAATTTCACTCTTCCGCATACCTATTTAAGTTTTCACCTTTCGAATTGACCACTGAGTCAAGGATTTTCATTTTTGAATGCCATTGTTTAACAAACAATCGAACTTTCTTGAGCAGTAATGGAAAACACACACACTAACTCAAAAAGCCCAAGTCGTGGACGCTGAATTGACCACTGCTATATATATGTTTATGATTAATTAAATGTATTCTCCCTTCTTTCATTTGATTTTTTACGCCAAGCCTTTCAAAGTTAAAACTAATCAACTTCCTTTTAATTTTTTCTTTAAGAATCGCGCAGGCTCTGTTCATGAGAAAGATCCAGGGCCTCTTTTAATTGCTGACTTGACAAAATTAAAAAAATTAAAGGAATATTCCCCTTTCTGTTAACCACTTATATATATATATATATATATATATATATATATATATATTATATATATATATATATATATAAACTATTTTCATCTTTGATTATTTTGGTTATTTTTACAGGTTTAGTTAATCTCTGTAGTATTTCATTTTTATTTTAATAATTTTTTTAAATTTGCTTTTGGGGGTTATAATTTATAATTTAGTTATCATTTGTATAGTTTAAAATTTGTTTTTATTTACAATAATTATACATAATATTTTTACGATATAAATTATTTTAAACTTTCTGCAGAGCTGGAATTAATAAAACTCTCACGTACATTGGAAATGTGACTTCGAAAATTAGTGTTAATATCGTCATGAATTCGTATTATTAATGCAATCTGATTATTAATTTTAACATTTAAATTTATTCGTGAAATTATATAATCTAGACACATTAAAATAAACTTCATTCTAAATTTCTGTTTTATTTTTGAAATACAGCAAGAAATGAAATAAGGAATCTTTAGAATCTGATATTAGAATTCACAAACTGAGGACTGCGTTATTGATGTTTGTGTCACTTTTTGATAAATTAGTAGCTCTCAATCAAAACCATCAACATTTCTTTGAAAAATTTTTTATTACTTTTCGAGTAAAATTAACTTTCTTGAAAAATCAAGCTCTAACCAAGTTTTCTTAATCAATATACTACCATTTATGTGTTTCTTTTGACCATTGAATTGTTTTTAAGCTGAGATTAACTGAAACTAAATTATTCATTTATTTTATTTATGGTGAAGGGTAGAAAAATATTTATTCGGATAAATAGTAGTGTCTAGGAAAAAATTGATTTAAAATCTTATTTTACAAAAAATAAAGACAAAGCGAAGACAAACAACTACTTAAAAATAATTTTCCTCAAAAAACAAAAAAGTATTCACATATGTTGATCGATTATCTAATACATTATTTTTTCACCGCTATTAGAGAAAATCAACGAAACAGAAATCAAAAATTCTGATACTAATGTATTAAATAAATTTTTGAAAATATCAGAAGATGGAATTAGTATTAACATGAAATTAAAATAGAGGTATAATAGCCGTGTTGCATATAATTTTGAGTTAGATAGTTTTCTCCCATTTTTTTCTGGTGGATTTGCACTTACTTTAATGATTACATAAATCATTTCTGCACAATTTTGCTTAAAATATTCTTGCACAATACTTTCTGTTTCTAAACATTCGTATTTCAAAGCAATACATGCCTTGAAGGAGTGATATTTAGAAAATAAATTTATCACTTAAAATATATAGAAGAAAGTCTGCAGACATTGACCTTTTTAAAACATCTTTCTGTCTAGTATAACTGAATGATTCCAGTTTTGATATTTCCTTTCTAAAGCATCTCATCCGCTTGAAAGAGCAGGTGTATTAGACGTCAAACCTATATATGAATATTTACGCAATGAATAATTTGAAAGAATGTGATGAAAGAGAATTTGTTCTTAAGTAACAATTGTGTAACCAACAACAAGATAATCTAGTGATTTCAAATCTCGCGTCTGCAGTATTATTAAAAACAAATCAGAATATGAAGTCAAAACAGCTCAGATGTCCATGGCAAATTAATATATAAAATTATAAACAGCCAGTACAACAATTCGCAATGACTTGCTAAAATACTTCACGAAGTTCAAAAATTGAATCGTTGATTTTTCAAATAAAACTTTATTCTTTCTGTCTTTACTTGAAAATTCCTGAGGTTAAAAGTTTTATTAGGTCTCTTGTTATACTTCTTACCAATAAGGTCTAAATCAAAGTTAGATGTTTAATTTATTATTAATATATGATCTAAAATAATAAAATTATGTTTATTAGCGACATTCAATAGTTTAATTTAATACACAGCATTTAGATTAATTTAGAAAGAATTTGGGCAATTTTAGCATGCAGCTAAATTAAAAATTAAATGCAATATATATTAGAAAATGAATTGTCCTCTTTCTAATCAATCAGTAATTAAAAGTAAAAATATTGAATGATGCATTTAAATAATGCAGCGATTTACAATCAGTTATTAATGAATTAAGTAATAAATAATCAAAAATCAATGGACAACAAAACTGAAATTTTAATTAGAATGGAAAAGTTTGGAAATTTTAATAGTTAACTAAAAATATCAATGAAACACAAAATTAAATTTTTCAGCAATGAAAAAGTGTCCGGACAATAATGCCTCAATTTGAACTTTTCGGTTCATTCGCTATATTAAATATTATTCGAAAGTTTTGTGCGCCGAATTTAGGATAATAAATTAAAAATGCGAGAACATGCAGATTCCCATACATAGCAATACCATTTGCCAAACAAAATACACAAGGAGGAAAATGAGATCAAGGAGAAATAATTTGAAAGTTTCCTGGAAAAACTGACGCCCTCACAATTATCTTAAATTTGCAAATATTGACCCCTATTTAACTATGCATTGTATTTTTCATCGTATGTTATTTAAGATTATTATTAATCAGTAGAAATACTTATTTTTGTAGAATTTTATTTTAAGAACTTTAACAGATGTTTTCATCGTTGCTAATGTAGTTTTGAAAATTAAGTTTATTGAGTAGGGAAGTTTGAGGACAACAAACATTTTCCTAATATATTGCTTTTTTCCTTTCCAGATATAACTTTCATTTAATTTGGAGTTGTCCTTCTAGTAAACATATCTTAAAAAAAGTCTTTAAAAGTTCATAAACAGATTTTGATCAAAGAAATATTATTGGATATAATATGTAAAAACAATTTTTTAAAACATTTCTATGTCAGATAATTTTGAATATGAATTCTTTCTTATTAAAAATAATATTATATAACTGTTACGTATTTATTAACTTGAATATTTCTTATAAAAAAAAAACTTGTCACAGCATTTTTTAGAGCCTCTGATGTAAGTACTCACTACGAATAAGAGTACTTAATTTTACATACAGGATACCTTACTGAATTCTTATAACAAAAAAAAAGCTGAGATTTAATACCCCCCCTGGAGATGCATTTAAATCAACTAACTTATGGTATAGCTTAAGAAAATGTTTAAGCAGAGAACATCTTGAAAATTGTCACTTGTTCTCTATTTTTTATTATTTTGCTGAAAGCAAAATAAATTTGTTTGTAACAATACATTTGGTCAATATATAATCCTCTCGCGTTGTAATTCAGTATTTCAAAGGGTTATTTAGACTATTTATGTAATACATCTTTTTTGTTCAAGTCTAAATACCCGTGATACGTAACGAAGTACAATGA